>MU224600.1:246559-259837 GCA_018584345.1 Thuja plicata
TTTGAGGCCACTGATTCCCCCCCCCCCCCCCTCTCAGTTATTACTAACGATAACATCAATAGGACTGGTGTCCTTTTCATCAGCAATCTGAACAATATCTTTCTCATTGTTGGTGTTCTCTAGCTTGGAAATGAGGATCCTAAGGTGTTTCGAAGAATCCTTAAGGATCTTAAAGCTCCTCTCACCGGTCTTCTTAAGAGTGTCCTCTGAACTAGTAACTCTTTTCTCAACAAAATAAAACCTATCATCCACTTTCTTAAACCTTGAAGATTAGGCTTTGGTCATCGCTTTAGCATCATTAACAACCTTGGTGATATTTCTAAGCTCTTCATGGAAGGATTTGTCCTTAACAACACCAATGGCCTCCAAAAAATTTAATTTTCTAGTAAAGGCCTTCTGATTATTCTTCATTTATTTCACCTCATGGAAAACCCAATTAACAATCTTGTAAAAATCCATTGCCCCTTCCTTAGCAGTCTATAGAACATTCATGTTGAGATCCTTGCTACAATTAACAAATTCAAAAAGGGTATCTTCCTCCCTATGGGTACCCATAAGAACATCAATATCAAGATCACTCTAGGGAATAGAACTACCACTAGTCACATTCTTCAAAACCCTATCCTCTTCCACATTAATCTTCAACACAATCTTAGTGTTGGGTGAAAGAGGAGGGGGAGGGATGGTAGAATCCATAAGATTCAACTGCACAGGGCTATGGGGAGAGGAAGGAACATATGTATCCCTACCAGCATTCTTAGGGTTTATGACCATCAAAACTGAAATCTTAGGTTTCTTTCGAGAAGACCTAACATTATCCTCAAGTTTTGTTTCTATATCCACGCTACCATTGACACCTTCCTCAACCCAAATCTCCTCCTTGATTTTGTTCTCACTCCTTCCTTTTGATATCTTCCCCTTCTTAATCTTGTCAGACCTAGAGGCCACCATTTTACCCTTACCCTTGCTAGCATATTTATCTAGGGTATCTAACTCAATGTCTTCCTCCAATTCATTATCAGACTCCCCATCCTCCTCAAAATCATCAAAATCATGAGAATCCTCATCCGAGGCCAAATGCTCAAAAATAGCTTGCTCAATAGAATTAGCATTCAGATGATCAACAATTAAGCTCATAAGCCCTTCATGAAGGGCGGGGTTTCCATTTGGATTGACCCTAGCCCTATACTAGAGTTTAGAGAACAAAAAATAAAATAGGGCAAAGATACCTTCTGGTTATGCCGAAAGTGGTTCAGCAAATCGAAATGATAGTCATAAACTTGAGAGAATATCTCATCCAGTGTGATATATTTCATGATGGCGAAGAGAACCAGCCTCTAGATCTTCTTGATAGCCATGGGAGAGTAGTAGGTTTTTTCAATTTTGACTAGTATTTCCCTCTCTTCCTACTCTTTTGGAAACTTCATAATGGAAGCACCAGTAAGCTTCGGATCTCTATAGAACTTCTTCCCCATAATAGGCATACCAGTGACTTCCACAATCATCCCTTCATCAATATTTACCTTTCTCCCACCATTATTCATCTTCCCCTCCTTCTAATCCTTCTTAAGTATTATGGTAATTGAAGGGTTACAACCATGCATACATTCCACGAAATTAGTCATCTTACCCACCTCTAAGATCTCCCAAGCTCTAGGATTTTGCTTCCAATCCTCATAGGATAAGGGCTCCCTCCACTTTCTATCTCCCCACATGGTGCCTCTACCACAACCACTAAATAAAATTTTCTAAGAAACCAAAGGAAGATTGAAGGCTTGATAAACAATGCATCTTTTAAAAAATGTAAGTCGATAAAGGATAAAAAACACCCAGAAAGTGTGCAAAGTCATATCATAATAAATAACCAAACTGTCAGTCAGACAACCACCTTTACTTATAATTATTGCTTGGGTCATTGGAAAGTTCCTTGTGATTAGGTTTAAGTACACCCAAATATCCATGTATCCTGTCATGATTTAATATGGCCTTGGTGTCATAGGGTAAGTCCATCTCACCCATGCGAGAGAAAACCATTCTCAAAAGATTTAATAATCTCCCTTTCCTTAGATATAATATTATTAATGGTCCATGAGGGGGGAGATAGACCCTTTAGACATCTAATTATGTTTTTGGAGTCTCCTTCAAGCCAAACCTTAGTGAATCCCATTTTTTAGCAAGCATGAGGGATTGAAGAGCCGTCATAGCCTTGGTTAAGTGGTTACTCTAGGATCCCAAGGGGAACAACATCACCACAACACACTGGACAAATTAATTTCTTACCACTCCCCAACACCTAGTCGGCCCAGGGTTACCCTTAGCCACCCCATCAACATTAATTTTAACCCATCCAGAAGGCAGGTAGCTCCATCTGCAACCATCTTTGTAAACCAAATTCAAAATCATGGAAGAATAAATAGGAAGGTTCCAACATTTGAATATGTTGTTAGCAACATCATTTCAAGGAGGGTATGACGAGCTTACAAACAATATATTTTCCACTATAGCTCTCTCAATTTTACCGCATACCACATCAGGAGGGGCTTTAATATCTCTAAAGATTCTATTATTTCTTTCCTTCCAAATTCCCCATAAGACATGAGGAAAAATGAAGGACCATAATTTATTAATGACTTTATTAGAAGAAAAGAAAGTCCAACCACTGAAACACTCCTAAATAGATAAAGGAAAGATCCAATACAAGTTCATCTTCTGCAAAATTCATGACCAAATATGGGAAGAGAAGGCACAATGGATAGAAATATGGTTGACAAACTCTTCATCATTCATGCACAAAAATCACCTGTTGTAAAAATATAAACCTATATGACACAAATTATTAGTAATAAGAATTTTATTCTGCAAGAGATTCTAGAAGAAAATGTTCACCTTAGGTGTGAGACCCTGAATCAATACTTGAGACTAGCAGGGAGGAGGCTCTAGGGATCAAGACATCAAAAGGATAGCTAGGGCCATAGAAAAATTCCCTGAAGGGGATCTAGACCAAATTATTCTATCAGAAGACTCCAAGACAAACACCACTGAATTAATAATAATCATTAAAGGATTAAGAAGAGGACTAGTCACATTAAGATTCGCCCACTTTTTATCATCACAGTAGTTAGCAACCATGGTCCCAAATATATCATTACAAGACTACATAAAGGGAGAGAAAGCTTTAGAGTAACAGAGAGTAGAATGAGAAAGCCAAATAGCATCCCATAACTTGATATTTCTTCCATTACTAATAGACCAAATCTTCCCAAAACTAGTCATCTTCTTAGCCTGGAGGATGTTATTCCGAATCATAGATCCCATCGGACCTTCATAGGAAGAAAGGAAAATATCCAAACAAGGGAGAGGATTCAAATACTTGTTTCTCCATATACTATTCCATTGTATAACCTCCAAATATATTTTACAAGGGATTGATTAAAAGTTTTAATACTTCTCAAACCCAGACCACCCAAGCATTTAGGTCTATAAACCTTCTCCCAAGAAATTAAAGACATAAATTTTCTTTCTTCCGCTCCCAACCACAAGAAGGATTTTTTAATCTTCTCAATGGCTTCAACATATTTCACAGGAACTTTGAATAAGCTTAGAGCATAGACTAGGAGGCTCTGAAGGGAAGACTTCAAGAGTTGAACTTTCCCTGCTTGGCTTAATAGTGCACCTTTCCTGCCTACAAGATTTCTATGAAACATGTCCACCAAACTATTCTAGAAGGACTCAGGAGGTTTCCTACATAGGGGGAGGCCCAAGTATATAGAAGGGAACTGCTTGATTTTACAACCCGAAATATTAGCAATACAACGTTGCCTATCCTCAGGGGTGTTAATGAAGAATAAGGAGATTTTATCCCAATTAATAAGTTGGCCCGAGGCATTTTTTTAATAGTTCAAAGTGTACTTAAGGGTTCTAGCCTTCTTAATAGTTGAGGATCCCATAAATATAGTATCGTCAACAAATTGCTGATGAGAATAGACCAGATTCGCAGAAGAGGAGTTGAGCCCTTTAATCTGACTCTAAGAAACCAACTTGATAATGTATCTTCCAAGACATTCAACCATGATAAAAAAAAAGAATGGGGAATATTGGGTCACCTTGTCTGATACCTCTAGACAGTCTGAACAAAGCGGTGGGTGATCCATTGATCAAAATCGACAAAGAAGGGGTGGAGATCAGCAGAAAAAATTAATTGAATAAATTTATCATGAAAAGCAAAAGCCTTAAGAACCTTCAGAATAAAAAAACAATCCATCCTATCATAAGCCTTAGAGAGGTCCAATTTAATTAGAAAACCTTGCTTCTTCAAAAATTACAAAGAATGAATTTTCTCATGCATCGTAATGATAGAGTCAAGAATTTGTCTACCAGGAATAAAACCATTCTGTTGAGGAGAGATGATCCATGTAAGGAAGGAAAGAAACCTCGGAGTGAGAACCTTGGATATTATCTTATAAAAATAATTACACAGACTAATAGGTCTGAAAAGATCCATACAATTCTCTCTCATCACCTAAGGGATAATGACGAAAAATTCTTGAACCCCCTTGAACACATCATATTGAACAATACAACAAAAATATTAAATATGAACATGGGGAAACCATCCAAACCTAGGCATTTTTTTCCTTCAAAGGAAAAGACAACCTTTTTAACTTCATCCTGTGAAGGGATAGCAGAGAGGAATTTATTCTGATCATGCCTAATAAGAAAATGGATAGCATCAATAAGCGCATCTTGATCCTGATAACTCAAATTGTTGTCAGCAGAGAGAAGAGAGGAGAAGAATTGCCTAGCTTCCTACCTAATATCCTCATTCACATAAAAAAATTTCCCATTAATAGTCAGCCAAGAGATTCTATTGGCAAATCTATGCTCTTAGGAAGTCATCTAAAAAAATCTCGTGTTCTTGTCCCTGACCATCAAACAGAGGGAACATGATCTCTATCTCCAAAATTCTTCTTCTTTGGATATAATATCATGGTATTTAACTAATATCTCATTCTTAGAGTTCACATGCTCCTCAACATACCCCTAAGCTTGAATTTTCTCCTGGATAAGCTTCAAATCAGATTGAATAGCAGACATCAAAGGAAAAATATCTCCATAGACTATCTTGTTCCAATTTTTAACCATATCTTTGACATGCCTTCATCTTTTAGCAACTCTTTACATCATTGAACCATCCACATAAATATTCCACCAATCCACAATAGCCCCCTCAAGGTTGGGATGGGCCAGCCACATTCTCTCAAATCTGAAAGGAAAATTTATTCTACCCAAAATGGGATCTGCAAAAAAGGAGATGGGAAAATGGTCTAAGCCAATATGAAAAAGGGCTGCCAGAGAGAAGTGGTAGTGAGAGTACCAGTCATTAGAAATGAGATCCCTATCAAGAAGAACTTGAATAATTTATGCACAAGCCCTACTGTTGGTCCAAGTATAGTTAGCACCCTTGAGATCCAAGTCATGAAGAACTTTGTTATTGATGAAATTAATCAGATCTAATCTTCTATCAACCTAATAGGGCATGCCAAAAAAAATTTCACTCTCCTTAAGAGGGGTGTTAAAATCACCTAGTAAAATCCATTCCTCCTTGCTAAATTGAGGCCTAACCTTTTTGAGCTTCTTCCAAAACTTATTTCTTCCTTTTTGTATTTGGGGTATAATTTTTAGTCATGAGCCAAGAGGTGTCATATTTAATATGCTTAAATCTGACAAAATCCATATTATCTTTGAACAGAACAAGACCCCCCGCATATGATTTAGGTTCCATAATAAAGAAATACCTCCAGAAGCACCATCAAATTTGCCTCCCAGAACATCACAATTTTTAAACACTTTGATTTTCTCAACTTTTTCCTTAGAAATTTTAGTTTCTTGGATCAAGACAATATCAGGCTTGTGATCCCTAATTAAGTTCCCAAGAACATCTTGCTTGTGTGGTCCATTAAGACCACATATGTTCCAAGAGATAATTTTCATTTTCTTTTAAGAGAACATACCTCATGGATGGTTAGTTGAGTTCCATCTGCTTATATTCTTATTTGCTTCATGCTCTCTTAGCTGAGTAGAAGATCTTCTACCTAGGGTAGTAGATTTAGCACCAACATCAGCTTTACACCTATTTCTTGTTTTGACTAAGGTAATCTGGGGAGTAGCTTTAGATTTTTCCACCCTTTTCTTGTCCACAACCTCTATAATGGGAACCCTATCATCCAAGTTAGATTCCTTCATATCCATCTTAGATAGAATATCCTTTCCATCTTTATCCCCTCATTTAGGGCTAGAATTAGGAGAGGATGGGAAGGTTCTCTTAACAAAATTTATAGACTCATGGGACAAAGATACCTGAGATAAATCAAATCCCAAAATCTGGCAGGATTGAGCATCATCAAAAATAGGATCGTTGTTTGAACCCTTGTTGAAAGAGTTGGAATCATCCTCCTCTTCTGAGTGAATCTCCCCTTTGTCATGGTCTTGGTCATTCTGTTCACTATCTGGGATAACAACATCCTATTTTCCTTCCACATTCTATTCACTACCTGGGGTAGCATTAACTTCTTGTTTTCCTTCCACTATTTGGGGCTCATTACTACTATCTTCTATTTGGTTTTGAGGACAACCAACAACCTCTTTTTCTTGATTCTCTAGAGAATCCAGAACATTATCCTTTTGAATGTTATCATAAAAAATATTAGTGTCCTTCTTTTTTGTGTCTTTGGCCTTCCAAATTTTCTTCTTTTCTTTTTTATCTTTCTCCTTATCTGCCAGTGTAGGGCTTTTTTTGGAAAAATGACCAACTTTGTTACAAAGGAAGAGGCGAAGGGGACACTTTCATATTCTAGCTATTGAATCCATCTTCCCAACTTATATTTTATTTCCATAATGGGGGGCATGTCCGCATTTTGAAAAAATCCCACACAGATTCTAGCATATGTGAGCCTTTCCTTGCCGCCATCATGGGATCTATAGATAACAATTCACCAAAAGAGTTTGCAATACCGCTAAAGAGTCAAAGACATCTTCAAACTAGAATTCCAGGGGAAGACCTAGGAGCCTCATCCAAGCTGGGGCCTGGACAAAGAAGGAGTCATTCAAATCCAACTTGGGTAACCATTTCTGGAGGGCCAAGGCCGATTTACCTACCATCCAAGGACTACCGCATAAAACATTTGACAAATCTTCCTGGAAATAAAAGGAAAAGGAGAGAAATCCCTTTGACATGGCCGTTATTTCTACATGTCTCTTAAGGCCCCACTTTCTCTTGGAAAAATTCCACACTACATCAATAATGGGTCTAGACCCCATAAATTTTCTGAGTAGTGTGAGAGCCATAAGAGAAATATTGTGATCAATAACTGGGTCGGGGACAGCAAGTGTGAACTTCCCTTGGGAAGGATCATAAATAGTTTGTACCTAAGAGAAAGAATATTTTCTTCTCGGTTAAATGCCAAATAGGGAAGACCAAGGGCGCAAGATCTCCAAAGGAATCTGACCCAAAAATTTCCCAGCATGTGGAGGACCACCCCACCTTGATTGACACCCCTATGCGGGTCCCTAGAGTTTGGGTCAACTCCACATTCCTGACCACCAACATATTTTCCTACATACTATGAACCTTCCTTACCACCTGCATCCTGGATCGTAGGGCCAACACAGAGTTTCCCGCCCAAGGAGCAATTCAAATTTTGTCCACTCATTTTTCTTCTCCTAGGACTAATGTTTGAGTTCATCATTAAATATGCTCTCGGATGTTGAAAACACCTCCCACATTCAAATTGATGCTCTCAGATTGGCACCACCATAACTTACAACAAAGAGGAAAATCAGATCTCAAAGAGGAATTTGCAAAAAGAAGATGTACAAATGAGAGGGAAAAATACACTTTTTCCTTTTTAACCCACTTTTACCTTTTTGATGGGGTATTTTTCCACATCATTTAATTAAAAATGAGTTCCTTTTTAATGCAACATATTAACCAGGGCATTTGTACACATCATTGCTTATCAGGAAATAAATTTAAATGAGGGTTTTCATTGAGATATTAAAAAATCATTTAAAATCATCAAAATTGACAACATTTATTTCAATTCATTTCTTGAGGGGCATAAGATCATAATCACGACAAATCATTCAAAATCATCAGTGAGACATCAAAATAGGTTAAATTTTTCATCAAGGATTCATATCAAGGTTACATCATCATCAGAGAAATATGACAACATTATCAACATCAATCAATTAAATTGGTATCAGGCATCAAAATGGATCAAAATTGAAATCAAGGAATCACCTTGAGGTTTTATCATCAAGAAATTAGTGTTACATCATCAAGTTCATCAAATCGACATCATTCATCAATAATCAGATAATCGAATATTCTTTGAAACAACGTGCTTTACACATTGCTTCAAAGAGGGGCATTGTATACATCCTAAATTGGTCAACAAAATTCAAAGTAGTCAAATCAAGTCAAAATCAGGGATTAATTAACAAAGCCATTAATTAATTAAATTCAAGCCAAGAGGGATTAATTAAATTTGCAAAGTTAAATGAACTATGTAATTGATTTAATCAATTAGTTATATAGTTCAATTAAATAAATCAAATTCAACCCATCTAATTCCCCTACATGGCTAATTTAATTAATTTATTTGAATTAATTAATTCCTAAATTCTTCCAACAACTGCTAAGGGACAAAAATCAATTAGCTAATGAGAAGAGAGGATTGGGAGCACATGGATCACTCCAAGGCTTTTCTATCTTAACCACTCATTTAGCCTTTTCTATCTTATCCCTTCATTTTCTCATATTGTCCCCCTATTTGAAACACAACTCAACCTTTCTCATCTAATCATGGTTAAATCACTCTACCCCCTACCCTTGGGGAAATATTATAAATAAAATGCAAATCACAACTTTACATCCACTATCATTTGCATCCTGGTTATAGTCAGATTTGCATCCATGTTTAGAGTAATTTGAATTTAATTTAGCATTGCAACAACATAATTAGATTTACTTGACATCATAATTCATCATGTTCCTCGCATAATTTGCATCATATATCTTAATTTGCACTCTCATTTTAAAGGTTGTCACTTTAGGAATGCTTTGTAAATTTGAGAGCATTCATATTGTCCTTTTAATTGGAGAACCATAAGATATTTATCAACTTCTTAATTCAAAGTTCTAATTAGATTAAATCTTTCATGTTTTTAAGTTGAATTGATTGAATCAATTATCTTATGAAGGTATTTCTTATACTACACCAACCATGGATTGAATCTGAATAATAGCACATGAAGACAAAGGAAAAAAAAATTTGGGTCAACATGGAAGAGGCCCACAAAACTTCGTATCATCCTCAAATATCGAAAGATCAAGACACAACAAATAGAAGAATAAGACAAAAAAATAGAGGAAGGTGAAAAACAAAAAACCTCTTGTTTCTAGGTACCAATAAAGTACAAGGGTCCTCTAGGAGGGAACAACATTAAAATACAAGCACTAGGGAACACATACAAACATGCTATAATCTAAAGATGTAGAATTAGGTACTACCTTCACAGGTCATCTACTAAATGATCATCGTCCTCTCAATCTTGATTATATGGAGAGGAAGGTTGAGATTGCAATGGTATGACTATGATAGGAGCTCCATACACACCACCATAAATAAAGCCAAGGATGAAGCAACCTTGGCATTATCATCCAACAACTCAACCATGGTGAGTGAGAGGAACCATGTAAATCTTGTCGTCAATGCAAGAATATCCTCTAATGAGTAAAAAATGCAAGCCTTATAGCTTTTAGGGGACCCATGTGGAGGTGTATATTAAGAAGAATCCCCACCTACCTCTATATAAGGCATAGATACACATTTAGGAGAAGCTAGAGCTTGCTACACTGCGAGGACTAAAACAAAAAGAGGGTCTATCGGAGTAGACTTGCGATGCATAAACTCTGAGATAGGGCCTTTCTTGAACTTTCTCTTGAAATATGGAGGTGAAGGCCTCCAATATATTATAGCTACCTTCACAACATTAGGGAATCTAGCATGGTGGTCCTAATATTGGGCTAGTGTGAATTAGGCAGACATCATTCCACTAGACACCACCTGGGTATGCAACATGTTCACTTTTGTAGGAAATGGAAAGACATCAAGAAAGGTGTTGATCAATGGTGACTCCTATAAAGGAGAGATAAACACATGGACCCACTTGGTAAGATGATCGATAGTTACTTCTGGTATAGGGGAAAGAGTGATGGAAGAGGTTGCAGGGTGGGAGGCTGGAATACCTAAAATAGAAGAAAGAGAAGAGGTAGATGAAGAGGGTAAAGAAGCGGTAGACACTATCTAAGAAGACACACTTTTTTCCCTGGTAGTGGTCTCACATTCCAAATCCCTCTCCCATCCACAATGTTTATTCTCATGTGTGAGCTATTTATGACATACATGTGGATCTGGTTGAGAATCTTGCAAGGGTACATTAACATCCTACTACATGGGAGGTGTCATCGATGTAATTCCTAGAAAAGAAGATGGCCTCACTGATGAGGTAGGATATGGTGCAGACATAGGCATTATTATCTCAGTCATGGGTTTTTTTCATCTCTTCACCCTATAGGAAACATGAGGAACAGAAGATGCCCTTAGAGACTGACGGGAAGGTGCCAAGGGAGATGGCATGATATTTGGAGAGCTCTTACCCTTTCCATAAATGCTAAGGTGATGTATGTTAGTCATGATAGGAATGTAGAAAGGTGGACGAGTCTTATGCTTCAGCAGCATGGGTGTATTTCCTTTGTCCACACTAGGTGTAGATGTAGGAACAAAAGACACAACTAGAGGTTGTGTGGCCTGAAATGGGAGAGGAGGCTTTCCATGGGGCATGCACTTGTCCTGAGCCCCCAATGAAGAAGGGATAGATGAAAAATAATGTTGGGCCTCATGAGAGGGATGAGAAGGTGAAGGTGCTACATATTTCATGATTAAGTTCCCCGACCTGATACTTTTGATAAGAAATAAATGCCACATCCTATCAGGGACACAGGGGCCCTATTGAAGTAGGGAAAAATGATCAAGGGAGAAGCCACAATAGAAAACAAAGGGGTTATATCTAGTATCTTAGACTGTGTGAATGCCACTCTCATGAGGAAAATTCAAACATTTATATCCTAGATAGGGGAAGGATCCTCTAAAGCTCAACTAGGGGATACCTAGCTTGACCCAAAAGAAGTGTGAATTGGGAATCATAAAAAATGTTGATAATTCCACCTTGGATCCTACCTAGACCATCAAAGTTGTTTACCTCAAAGGGAGAAGGGATAGCCCATCATAAGTCCTAATGTTGGTGGGACACTCATTGTATTTATCATGGTTTAAATCATTAACGAAGAGGACCTCCTTGGTGATTACATCAACCTGACATGTAGGGTCAACCAAGAAGCCACTAATAGAGACACCATTGATCAATGTCAGGATATAGAGGGGAGAAGGATCTCCACTATACGGCTTGTCCATGGGGTGAAATTTATTTTCATCTAATGCACCCTCTAGGTAGGTAGAGAAATTGGAGTGATGGTCATCATCTCTGAGGTGGGACTTGTCACTCAAAAAAGAAAAGGATTTGATAAAGAAGCTTCTAGTTCACATAGGGACTATCATTTAATGAAGGAGGGGATGATGAATATGCCAAGATAAAATTTGACGAATATGGTGGAAATGTATCTATGTAGATCCATAATTTACTATTTTCTTTATCCATGGATTTGTTGGCTTTCAACTTCCTTTCATTTACCTGATGACATATAACTGATTGAATGTTTGAAGATGTTAAGATGATCACCGAAATGCAGAAGGATAATGCAAGATATTAAATCAGTTAATGGATTGTATTGTCATTGATGTCAACATAATATAATCTAATCGGTTATAATCAAAGTGTCAAAGACTTCAGAGAATCAGAGAGATAAAGATTATGTTTTCAGTAATGCATAAAAGACAAGCATTCACAATGTGACTTCAAACACCGAAGGCTAGTGGAACCTGACGGATAGAGATCACCAAAAGTCAAGTCACAATGATTCCTGAGCAAGAACACCGACGAGAAGAATCATAAGCATAACCAACATCCAGAAACATAGTGTAAACCGATGGAGAAGCCCGAGGAGAACTAGAGTGTTGACCGAAGCTATCCATTTGATAAAGATCGACTGTAAGCACCCATTGGACCAATAGCTTGTGGACCAGATATTAAGTTGTAGTCAATAGCTTGTTGGGTACGCATACGGGCAATCAACCAGACCATTGACTGAAACATAAGAAATATCAGCTAGATAATCCAGACAGAATATCAAAAGTAAATGATAGACAGAGAGAAGTAATGAGCAGCTTATTCAAATAGAAAACTATAGAATGAGTAAAAGAGCAAAGTGTCTTATCTTCAAGTGAAGCATACAACCGCAGGTAGATGCATCAAAAATGCCACATCTCATGGCATGAAAACCCAGAACACAATGAGTCAACTCCAGTTCACAAGCCGTGATGGAGAGCCAAGTTTGAAATGTTCCATTAATAGCAGAAGAGCCCGAGTTTCATGGAAGAGCCCCAGTTTCATGGAAGAGCCTGAGTTCTTATAAAAATCAACATGCAATGCCATTTTAATAGCAATAAACTCAAGGGAAAATACATAGAGCCCGAGCTCTTCAACTCCAGATTACTTGGTTAGCTCCAAATCAAACACATAGAGCACAAAGAGAAGCAGTATGGCGGCGCCAAACAGGAAGAACCGTAGGTTTTTCCCAAAATGAAGAGCAAATGAGCTAAAATGAAAAGCCTTTGTAAGTTTTAATAAAAGTTTGGAGTCCGCCAAGCTGCAAGAGCCTTTAATGAATTTGCAGATATCAGTTCCAACAAGTGCTTTGAGAATTGGGAACATGCCACCTATTACTCTCATCGATGTGTGTATTTGCAAAGTGGATTGAAGTCATGTCAACTTTCCCACATTGCATGTAGTTTAAACTTAGAGTCCCTTATCTAAGTTTTGGAGATGAGGGTAGGTTAGTTAATATTAGATTTTTATTTAATATTAATTTCTTTTCTTAATTTTGGCAATTTTCTTTGTAAAAGGATTATATTCCTTATATTAAGCCAAAATTTAGGGGGGGGGGGCATTTAAAGGAAGTTTGTAAAAAAGCTTAGTTATTTGCATCTTTTTGGGCCTAAAACAAGGGAAATCTTTATGTTTGAGAGGGATTTTTGA
>MU224600.1:274967-300615 GCA_018584345.1 Thuja plicata
GTGTCCACATTAATACATACTGTGTAAACAACAATCATAAGAGGTAAAACCTGCCTGAGTATATGTGGAGCTCAAAAATGAAGAAGGACCTTATCCAGTCCTTAGAAATTAGGCTTTTCTTGTCTCTAAAACAGTATTAGAAGGCATGGTGTTCAAGTAGTCATTTCAAGCACTGTGGTTCATACAAGAAAAATCCCTAACAAAGGTAAAGATCTTCAACGAATCAGGAAGGTTGATTGGAACCAGTGAGCAGACAAAAGGTAACCTTTTCTATCCTAATGACACTAGCAATACTTGTTTAATGGCTAGAAATGAAGACATATGGTTGTGGTACAAAAGATTGTGTCATTTGAACTTTGACAACATGGTAAAGATAAGCAACAAAAGGAATGTCAGAGGCTTACCGAGCATGACTAAGCTTGAGAATATCATGTGCAAGAATTGTCAAAAAGGTAAAATGACAAAGTCTAGTTTCAAGAGTAAAACTCATACATCTAATGCAATTCTATAATTAGTCCATACAGATCTGTGTGGACCCATGAGGAAAAAGAGATACTATGGAGATAGGTATTTTATTCCCTTTGTTGATGATTATTCTAGAATGATGACAATCATGTTCTTAAAAGATAAATCAGAAGCACTTAAGATGTTTAAATGGTACAAGGCTATGGTAGAAAAACAAAGTGAAAAGAAATTGAAATGATTAAGGTCAGATAGAGGAGGGGAATTTACTTTAGATGAATTCACTAACTATTGCAATGAGCATGGAATTAAAAGACAAGTTTCTGCACTAAGAACACCATAGCAAAATGGAATTGCTGAAAGGAGAAACAGATCAATTGCTGACTGTGAAAGAACATTGATGATTGAGAAGAGCATCACTCAATTTTTCTAGAGGGAAGTTGTCAGTATTGTTGTCTACACATTAAACAGAGTACAATTGAAGGACACAAAGAAGACAACCTATGAGCTTTGGTATGGTCATACACCCAATGTAAGTTACTTTATAATCTTTGGTAGTCAATGTTATATTTTGAAGGATGATAGAAATGGAAAACTTGACTCCAAAAGTGATGAAGGTATCTTTCTAGGGTACTCAACCAAAATTAAGGCTTATAAATGTCTTAACAAGTCATCTAACAAAATCATTGAAAGTGAAAATGTGAAAATAGATGAATTTGCAGAAAAGAATGATAAGGAAAGAAAAAAGGAACCAGAGGACTACAACAGGTTTGTTTATAGAAAACCTGACACTCTACCCAAGAAATAGTGTATCACACCTTAGCAATAGAACATTGCACCTGAGCAACAGGCTGCAATTACTGAAAATTAGGAAAATCCTCAAGATGATGTTTCAAACAATGTAGATGAGAACAAAGGTCAAGAAGATGATCAGAATGATGAATACAGAGCTGAACTGAAACTTTCCAAGTATGTTAGAAGGCATCATCCACATAATCAAATCATAGGAGACAAGAAGGCTGGAACAAGAATGAGAAGTAAGTCACTAAACACTAGATGTTTACTTTGTGATTTTGAGCCTAAATATGTTAATACAACACTTGAGAATGAAGAATGGGTTAGTGCTATGAATGAAGAAATAGAACATATTGAGAAGAACAGTACATGGATATTCAAAAACAAGCAGAATGAGAATGGAGAAGTCACAATAAACAAAGCAAGACTAGTATGTAAGGGATATGCACAAGAAGAAGGTATTGATTATGGAGAAACCTTTGCACTTGTTGCTAAACTAGAAGGAGTTAGAATCTTACTTGCTTATGCTGCATTTAAAGGATTCAAGGTATACTAGATGGATGTCAAATCTGCATTCCTAAATGGAATACTGGAAGAAGAGGTATACATTGAACAACCAGAAGGGTTTGTTGATCCAGACAAGAGAAACATGGTATGTAGACTACATAAAGCCTTGTATGGATTCAAACAAGCACCTAGATCCTGGTATGAAAGACTTCACTTCTATCTCATTAGCATAAAATTTGTTAGAACAAGTGAGAATAGCAATCTGTACTTAAAACAAGATACCGATGGTAATATTCTGATTGCTGAAATTTTTGTTGAAATAAATTATTATGAAAATCCTTTGCAAATGAAATAAGCAAATAAATTGAAATGTCTATGTTTGGGGAGATCAAATTCTTTCTTGGTCTATAGATTCTTCAACAAGATGCAGACATATATATCACTCAGTCCAAATATATCAAGGAAGTGTTGAAGATATTCAAGATGGAAGATTCCAAACCAGTTGGAACACCTATGGCTACCAGATGTAAGCTGACAAAAGAAGAATAATACAATGAGGTAAATCATACCTTATATAGATCAATGATTGGAAAACTAATGTATGTTTTTCACACCAGACCAGATATAGCACATGCATTTGGAATAGTTGCACGATTCTCCGCTAATCCCAAAGAATCACATATGACTGTTGTTAAGAGAATTCTGAGATACCTGAAGAACACCAAGGACTATGGCTTATAGTACAAAAGAGAAGGAAAAATTGAGCTACAAGTCTATACAGATGTTGATTGGGCTGGAAACATTGATGACCGAAAGAGAACAACTGGAGGAGCATTCTTCATGGGTGACAGACTTGTCACATGGAACAACAAGAAGAAAGGATGCATCTCTCAATCTACTATAGAAGCAGAGTATGTGGTTGCTACTGCAAATTGCTCCAATATTGCCTGGATCAAACAATTGCTGGAAGGTATGAATATGAAAATTCTTGAACCAGTAATTATCTACTGTGATAACACCAGTGCAATTAAAATTTCTAGGAATCTAGTCATGCATGCTAAGACTAAGCATATTTCTATCAAGTATCACTATCTAAGAGAACACATGCAAGCAAAGGAGGTGACACTAGAATATGTTCAATCAAAGGAACAATTAGCTGATATATTCACCAAACCATTATCGAAGGATACATTTGAGTACCTGAGATAGAGACTAGGGGTCCAACCCTTGTCTATCGGTCAGTAAGATGACTAGGAGGTTGCATCAGCCTATACCAAATCTGAAGATCAGTCATGTTGATGAAAACACTGAGATGAACAGCAACATATACATCTGTACACAATAAGATACAAGTATGCACCGAACACCAGAGACATTGTATTGTTGATAGATAGGGAAATTCAAGGAATATATTATGTAAAGGGATGGAACATGGTATAGATGATTTTTGTTTGGCATTGTTGTCAAAGGGAGAGATTATCTCATTATCATCAAGGAGAAATTGTCTCATTACCATCACAAAGAGATATGATAAAGGGAGAGATTATCCCATTGATCAGAAGAGATTATATCATTATCCATGAAGTGAGGTTCCTGAAAATCAGAAAGGAAGAGTCAATCAATATTCAAAGGGAGATAAATTGATTACATATGAAATATCCATCTAAGGGAGAGAGTTCATACAAAGAGAGAGATTGTTGTCAAAGAAAAAGAGATTATCAAGAGGAAGAACAGTGAAGGCAGAGCACATATCAGAGGATGCATCTATCTAGTGAAGGGATGCAAGATTGAAGAAAACCATTTTGCATGAAACAAATCTAAGCTATTTTTGAGCTTACCAAAAGCTAGACATTTGTAATAGTTACAGTAGGAAAGCTTGATGAAACTGTTATATTTCATATTGTATTAGTGATAGTATAGTATGATAATGTAGTATGTTGCCATCAATGCCAAAGGGAGAGATTGATGACATGTAACTAATTGAATGTTTGAAGATGTTAAGATGACCATAGAAATGCAGAAGGATAATGCAAGACATTAAATCAGTTAATAGATTATATTGTAATTGGTGTCAACTTGATATAATCTAATCGGTTATAATCAAAGTGTCAAAGACTTCAAAGAATCAGAGAGATAAGGATTATGTTTTTAGTAATGCATAAAAGAAAAGCATTCACAATGTGACTTCAAACACCGACGGCTAGTGGAACCCAATGGACAGAGATCACTGAAAGTCAAGTCACAGTGATGCCCGAGAAAGAACACCAACAAGAAGAATCACAAGCATAACCGACGGCCAGAAACATAGTGTAAACCGATGGAGAATCCCAAGGAAAACTAGAGTGTTGACCGAAGCTATCAAAGAATTAAACACTGAAATTAACTTGAGTTCAGAAATGACAAAATATCTAGCTGGCAGAGCTAAATATGGACTTAACTAGTAGTTATCTTTGTTTTCTTTGACAAGATAAAGCCAGAGATAAGTAAAGGATTTAAAGAAGTTTTGTCTAGTTGGAAAGAAGATCTCTACGAGATAAATCAGGAGTTTTTCTTTAAATCTAATTGGCTAAGATTGCAGATCATGCCAAGATCAAGAAAATCAAGAACCTAACGACGGTGATATCATGTCTATAACGAGATAACTTAATTCATTACGAATTGAGTGGGTGAATGAATGAAAAGAGGATGCTGAAGAGAAACTGATTAAGAGTAACTTCATATAGTCCTGATCAATCAAGATGAGGAAAAAGCTAAAGTTTTTTGCAAACACCGAGCAATAGAGCACAGGATCACTAAGCAGAACTAAAGTGGAGCAAAGTTATTAATAGAGATATATTGATCAGATTAGTTTTATGAGATTACAATAGATCTAAAAATTAGAAAGTATAAGTTGTATATGTGAAAAAATCATATTGTTTCAATTTAACCATTGATTCAGAAAGTCTCTTAACCCAGTGGGATTTAAAGATCCTTTTTATATTGAGATACATCCCAAGGATTATCAAAAAGTTTGATCATGAAGATAGCATGAGATGCCAGATACCTATTGACAGGCCAAGTGAGTGTTTGATCAAGGAAGATAGCATAGAGATGTTCGATATCAAGTGATAGACTAAACTTTTAAATCCTCTAACAAGGTCACACCTAACAATGTGTTTGTAACCTTTAACAGGGTTGGATCTTCACCGAGCTCACTTTAGAAGAGTGAAAATTTTGGGTTACCGGTCCCAAGTGGTTTTTCCCTTAACAAGGTTTCCACGTTAAAAATCCACGTGTTAATGTGTTTATGGCTCATTACTTTAGTGTTTTGCATTACACATAGCTTCACTAGATTGATCGGTATACTCTAGATAATTTACTGTCTTTCGGTAAATTAACAGACTGGTATTCGGTAAACATACAATATAAGGTTTAACAAAGCATTCTGAGCAGTATTAATTTGATAATTGTATTTGAAGGCATTCATCTTATAGGAATGAAGTTAACTAGAGGCTTAATATTGTGGTACTAAGTTTTTGGGTTGATTATTGGAATATTTTTGAGGTCACTGATTCACCCCCCCCCCCCCNTCCCCCCCCCCCCCCCTCTCAGTTATTAATAAAAATACCTTGATGTTACCTTTATCTATGTGGTCTTGGACTAAATGTTGAAGACACACATAATTATTTATGTCATGACCATGCACATGATGATATTGGAAAAACTTGGATCCATCATACCATCAAGGATAAGGGCGATTATCAAGAAGGGACCAAATTTCTGGAAGAGTTACTAGGTTGTCTTTTGAAACAACCTTTTGCAGAATGCTCACATAGGAATTAGATAGCTTAGTAAAGCTCCAAATTTACTAATTTCTCTTAGTGGACTGTGGTAGTACCATCACACTTTCCACAACCTTGTTCTTTTGAGACCCTCCAAAAATAAAAGTCCCTCCATTGGCATTTGAGGAGTCCCCAAACTAGGCCATGGTGTGCTAGTAATCTATAATAGCACTAAAAAGGAAAATAAAATTAGGACACCTATTTAATGAAAATATTTCTCTTAATGTCACCTGTAGATTTCCAATGAACATCCTTTGGAGGTCAGCATCGAGCAGGGCATAAGGAACTTTTGTGGAGATGGATTAATACCTTGAAATGAAAAATATTATCTTCTCATTTGAAATTTTCTTGCAATGAACAAGATCAGAGATAGTGACTTTTCTTCTTATATAATTGGAACCAAGTAAGGAAGGCATTCATCAAGTGATCAAAAGTGCTAATAGAATGGTCAAGAAGAGAGCTATACCATTCCATAGCAATCATCTTTAGGGACTGAGAGAACAACTTAAGAAACACATAATCCATATTGTGGTAATTGTTGCACTGCATCAAGAAGAATTCGATGTGGAGATGTGGATCCCTCTATACCTTTTTAACTTCAAGGACTCATCCCCCTGAGGCAGTGGTTTTCTTATAAATTTCATGGTTTAGGGGTTGAGATGGTAGTAAGGATTTAAAGAGCTCTGATTAGTCAGAGTTGACAAGTTGGCCAACTTTTTTTTCCACTATCCTATATTCTATAATATGGTGTTGAGCATAGGGTTATTGAGTGGAGGAGGTAGAGGTGGGTTACCTCTAACCCTTGGGGGATAAGATGATCCACTATTAACCTTTCCTCTATCATCACCTCCAGATCTTGGGTTTACGCCAGTATTATGTAAATTGTATCCCATGGGACTTTGCCTCAAACTAATGTCAGGGATAACACTTCTATTCAAATGATAGATATTTGGTTTTTATCCCACCATATGTATTTACACCCTAGGTATCAAGACACCAATTTATTCCCCTATAAGGCCCGATTGATTTCCTTGGGTGTTAGGAGGAGGAAGAGATACATTATTGTATAGTATCATTCCTAACACTAAGACCACCTCGAGTCCTTCTTTATATGAGATCAATAATTCTCTCAGATGACCAACAACATCTCTAGCTTCACTATAGGCCCCTCACTTTTGAAGAAACCTTTTAAAGTCCCTTAGGTTCTCCTCGAGGGATTGAATCTTATCAAACTCAAAAGTAAGAGTTGATTCATGATCCATTGCAAGAGGAGACTTGGAAGGAGAGCTCACTAGTGAAGAATGTTGGAACCCCACCTTTGGAGAAGTGTTAAATCCTAATATGGGTCCTATGAAGAATTGGGATCCAATTGTATCATTAGGATCCATATTCTTGGAAAACATAGGACTTGATCTAGCGGGACTATATTGATTAAGAGGAACGATATGTCTCACAAGCCTTCACACAATAATTCTCAAGGTGATCTAGGTCATTAATCTCATAGGAATTCACAACATCCAGATAGATAGATGATCTTTACAAACGTAAGCTTTACATCAAGCTCACCAAAATGTGGAGAAGGAAAAGTGCATCAACCTCGAGATTGATTACAATATCAAGGGATGAACTCTCCCTTGCACCACCTCACTTCTACTAGTGTTCTGGTGAGCTAGGGGATCAATAAACTAAATATTAGACAGAGTCCTAACTAATTAAAGTGTTTGATGTGAATAGACTAAAACAATTAAAACAACTAGCATGCTAAGTGGGAATAAATATAAATAACTTGAGCCGATTGATGGATAAAAATATTTTGATCATTAAAAATGAAAGAGCTAACTACAAGGGACAAACACTAAACTTCACAAGCTCATTGCCTTCGACACCGGTGCCAGTCAGGGATCATAGCAAGAGTATGGGTGTCCAGTGCGGCATGTGTAAGTCTCGTACAGATAGAATATAGAGAAAATGATAGAGAATTGCGAAATGAACTTAAAATAATAGGATTGAAACTATGCTAATAAAAGAAAATAAAATGATAATAGAATACTATGATGCTTATAAAAACACAAGGAAAGAGAAATAAGATCTCACAACAATAACCTCAAGTTGATGAAGTCTCTAGCCAAGCGCATGTATATTCACGAACAAATATACACACAAAAACAAAGGAGAAAATTTTGGTGGTTATTTGGAGATCTTCCTCAATTATATCCTTGCTTTGGTGTTTCCACCTATATAACAACCAATTAGGCACAAAAGCGGTGATAGATAACCATGTATAAAATGATAGATACAACAATTATAAAATAAAAAGATCAAGATCAAGATATGCTATCAAAGACATAGCAAGGCAATGTAGAGAACTCTCCTTCATCATTACAAAGAAAAGCTTGATAAGATGAAAGGAAAGGATAAATAATGGATGCAAAAGTGTGAGATGGAAGACACCAAGCGTGAGACATCTGTGTAGAGAGTTTATAGAATTCTAGAAGAAGACTTAGTGAAGTTTGAAATGAGATTATAATGGTCGAATTCAAATCTTGACCTTGGTGGGCGATGAAATCAAACATTACAACTGTAGGGTGGAATTTTGTAACATTCCAATGATAGTCTGCACATCTCCATATTCATAGATGAGTACACATTGTGAAAACATCTCCGCGACGTGTATGTGCCCTATGTCATTTATGTGTGGCCGAGATTTTGATCAGGTGACAACAAACCTAAGATGAATGGGCATGATGGTGACATGGAATTTTGTATCTTAGGCTAAAGTAGGAATATTATGAAATGGAAAATTACACCAAGGTGCAAATTTGTGACATTACAATCAAATAATGTAGCAATTGAGTACAATTTAGACATTCAAATGTTTTAGATTCAATATTTCTTGATTATATTATCTAAATTGTTTTAAATATTTTAGATGAAGGTCCATGAATGAGCAAGTCAGGTGTTTATATAATTTTTGGGTCTTTGTGAAAACATGATTTTGTAAAATATGTAGACATTTACTTCAAATTATTCAGGGACAAAGTGAAGAATTGGATCACAATAAATGAACCCAATCTAGATGCAAGTATAATATACAACCATTGAGATATGCCCCCAGGAAAATGTTGTATTCCCTTCAGAAGTTACACCCAAGGAAATTCCACCATAGAGCCTTACATTGCTTCCCATCACCAACATCTTTCACATGATACTACTATAGAAAAGATCGGGAAAAATGATGCAAGTTCGATAATCTTCTTCAATTATTTTCATTCTTTTTAAAAGCATTTATGTCTATAAAAGCCTCAAGCTTTCCACATAGACCACAACAAATTATTTTGTTAGATTTCCAATCAACCAACTTTGGTATTAACCATTCACAAATATTAGTGAAGCTCATGAGGAACAATGAATCTACTTAGTAAAGCTAGATATGGTCTCTAAATTAGGGTTTAGAAATCTGGATCTTGTCAAAAATTTATAGCCTAAAGCATGCACAACTTCTTTTCTATGTAAAAACTAACAAAAGACGCGCACGCGCGGGTGTGTGTGTGTGTGTGTGTGACGAACAAATAGCTAACGATACAAGATAGCATTTTTTGAAGTGTATCTAGGAAACAAAAACAAAGAAAAAATTGCTAAAGAGAATTGAAGAGCATAAAAGAAATTTAAGATTCCAAAGAAAGCATAGTTTCCTACTAGCTTTTTAGTTTAGGCAAAACCAATATGAAATACCTAGTGGATTGCACTACACAAGTCTCAGAAATGTTGCCCTCATTTGCCATGTTTCTTTGAGGTGAATATATGGTGAAGAAGCCCTAGAATTTTTAAAGTTGACATCATCTTCAAACCTAAACCAAAACTAACAAAATTTAATCATGCAAAATTACTCACCATAAGCATGAAAAGTTGAAAAACAAATTGTGTTCAATTTAGAGTTCAATGACACCATCACTTTCATTATTACTTAATAATAATAGATTAGCAAGCATCGAGTCGACAGCTCGACGCAAGCATCAAAATGTGGAGGCAGAGCCAAGACACGTGGATTATTTAACAAATTCCATCATTTACCTTTTCTTTTTCACAATATTTTTCCGACAGGTATGTTAACTGAAAAATAATAATTAAAAACTACCAGCAAAAATACTAACCGTAAATTAGAAAATAGAAAAATTCAATCGTAAATCAAATTATATAATAAAATTTTTAGAAACCATAAATTAAAATGTTTGCATGTAATTCTCGAAACTGAATCAATTATTAAAAAGGGCGATGAAAACATTAATCTCCGCCTATAATTAGACAAAAACTAACTATAAATAAATAATAATTTTATAATAAAATAACTATATATTAAAACCAAACATCACACCCTAAAATTAAAATAACACAAACCAAAACCAAATAACCACATAACCCCAAGTTTGTACATTCTTTAGCATTAAAGTTCTTAAACTTTATTATGATTTATATATTACCACCATAAAGTCATTGGAACAAAGAGGTCACTAACTAAACATTGAGCAATGCAATTATTGGCATGTGTATGAAGTAAGCCTTGACCCATAAAAACATTTGCAATAAAAAAAAAAGGAATTTTTGGTGCACCCTTTTTAATTATTTTGTCAAGTTATAATGGGTTAGGAATTAAAGGTCCAAAAAATTAAGATGTCCATGCATATGTACAATTTTATTCTTAATTATTTTGGACTTGGACTTGGAGTGGGAGCCCTTCTTTTAAAGATTTAGAAAAGTTATGTTAGAATATTTTTAAAAGTCAGATTGGAATGTTGGAGGTGAATTTAGTAGCTTCTGTCCCTTGCATAAGTGACATCATCTAATTTAACAAATAACAAACAATAAACTAGACGCATAAAACTACATGTTATATGAGTTTTTCTTTATCTTAGAACCTTACCTTTACAATGGCAAAATATAATTTAAAATGTCTTGAATTCCATGTTTGACCTAGTAGGATGATGCTATTACCATTTTGATTATTGATTAATCGACATTAATTTGGTGTGATCAATTTTTTTTATCAATATTTTAGGTACGAGTTTATATAAAAGTGTAAGTGGTATAAATTTTATTACAAGTTCATAGATAAGAATTTCATGTATTTTTATTCAGACTCAAGGATTAGTTTACGCATGATTTTTCTATTTCTTATAGAGTTATATCTTGATTTTTTCAGGTAATTTAAGTTAGTTGTATGATTTTAAGTTTTAGATGTTTATTTTTCAAATTCAAATTTTGAAATCTATTTGACTTTTTCAACTAATTGTTAATGTAGACTTAGATCACAAAATTTAGCTATTCCAACTAATTATATCTTGACTTAAATTACAATATATTTTAATTGCAACATTTATAATTGTATTTAAAGTCTAAACCTAATTCATTTTAGGCAACAAACAATTATCCTAGAGATTTGACTATAACTTGCATTAACATTCCAAGAGCATCAACATATTATTATCTATCTACATTAAATCTAGTCATATTTTGCATGTTTGCTTGTTGTATTTGACTATTTTCAAGTAGTTGTTGACATGGTATTTAACATATAGTCTTAGTTATTAGCAAGCTCACAATCACACAACCAATTTTGTTTTAATTTTTGTTCAAACTATCTACATACAACTTTAAGATCTAAGAATCATTTTTATATATCTATAGTATTGGACTAGATTCACATAAGGATGAAATTTGTACTTGTATAGATTACTTTTGTAGTCATAAAAATAACCTTCATTCAAAACCGTGACTTTATTAACTTTTATTTATTTATATTTTAAAAAAAAATTCTTCTACATGAAAATTTGACTACAAATATTCTATACAACTAAGTGAGCATAAAGCTAAGAGCTAACTACATTTTTGTTTACTCAATAATTGTTCATACATTTATTTTAGATAGTTACTTGCCTAACTCTTTTACCTAATGGAGTTTTTGAGTATTTATTTATTAGTTCCTGCTGCCAGCAGGATATTATAGCATTCATTGCAATGCTACTGTTTTGATTAATTGTCCAATTAGAACATTGTATTTTTTAACACCTTTTTCATTGATATAGTTTTAATATATTTTGACTTTTGTATATTGTAATAGAAATTATTTATTTCTATTTTTATTGGTTGAATGTGACTACAGTCGTATGTGAGGCTTTTGCATTTTTGTAAGAGATATTTTCATTTTAGTTGTCCAATCATAACATTTTATTTTTGAACAACTTTTTACATTTGTATAGTTCTAATATATTTTGAATATTTTATTATTATTATTTTTGCTACTATTATTTATAATATGTTTATTGCAACTAATTAATTATATTATATATTAATATTAACTTAATAGTATACTATTAATATAATTTTTTATATATTATATTGATATAATATATTATTAGATTCATAACAGTGCACAAAAAATACCAAAACAATGTTAATTTAAATATCATTAATTACTTGAATATGATACTGTAATAGAAATCTTCATTTAATATTTACTATTTAATATTTAATGTTTATTATAATTAATGATTATATTTACTATTTGATATTTAATGTTCATCAAGCCAAATCTCGTAAGGCTTAATCTTTAGGACTTAGGCAGGAACTAGACGCTATGCATCCTTGTTTATTTAGAAATTTTTCTTAAAAGTAAAGTATTTTTTCTTTACAACTTTACATGGTGTTATTATAAATATAAAATATATAATTATCAAACTTATTATATATTTTATACGTAAAATAACTTCGTATATGTTAATTTTAAAATATATTATTGATTAAATTTATGAGTGGGTAAGGAAAAAAATGTTTTCAATCTTGGCCTTCTGTTTTTGCAGTTAATGAAGTGTCCATTATCCTAGCCATGTTTTAGGATCATTTCACTTATTTTTGACTCTTTTCCCTATCATAAAAATAATGCAAGTGGTCCTAGCCTTGAGATTGCCCTATTAGTCATCCTTGAAAAAATCAATTCTAACTCTTTAAGAACACTCTTGACTACTCAATAGTAGTATTTGAACAACACTCCAAGTTGGTTACTAGTGCCCTTAATTAATTTTTAAAAAGTAATTTTACCTACCTCTTTGTGTCCTAATCTTTACTATGTTTTAATGGTCATATTTATGAAAACTAAGTATAAGCATACTTCTAGCTTTCATTTCATAGGCTAGATGAAATTAGAAAGAATGGAGCTCTCAACATATATGTTATTTAGAGAAACTCCATTAAAGAGAAGAGGTCAACAAGATACTCATTTGTAGATTACAAATGCAAAACTTCACCATAACATGTCAACGATGGCCTTTGTCTATCATTCTCCCTATTCCTTTTTTCAGTATAGATTTTATCCATCATTTCTTCCATTGGAAGCCATAGATCTTTATTTCTTCATTTCCTCTTAAACCATATCTGAAATCCTTGCTTTGGTTTTTTCCCTTGAAATTGACAACTCTTTTTTGCATGCTTCCCTCTTGCT
Source organism: Thuja plicata (assembly GCA_018584345.1). NCBI lineage: Eukaryota > Viridiplantae > Streptophyta > Pinopsida > Cupressales > Cupressaceae > Thuja > Thuja plicata. The sequence continues at coordinate 288,045 of MU224600.1, forward strand.
TGTATCTATTTTTGGGATACACATCTCCTTGTTTGGATTCCATCATTACACAAACCACTTGTACTTATTTTCCTCCTTAGGGTTTGTGATTGTAAATGCAAATCTCCACATGGAACAAAACATATGATGTCACTAGCTCTGCACACACCCCGCAAATTATATTTTGTAATTTTTGGAGGTTGAAATCTACCAAACATTGTACCAACTAAGTTAGTCTCATTTACTACACACCATTTCTCCATTGGCCCACTCTTCAACTTGATGTTAGATTTTTCACACTTAAAGATGAATGTTCATATTTTATAAGTAGGAGAGGAATTGTGGATTTTGGTTAGTAAGTCTTGCAAGTTCCATAGCCTCTAGAACCTTATATACCTATCCCATTAACTTGCAAAAATGCCTTTGCCTTTTAGTGGTACCCAATATACACTACAACAACACCCCTATATATTGTATCATCTAATTTTTGGAAGTTGTTTGTTAGAGTCCAAAACTACACTAGAACATCTCTCAAGCGCCTTGAAACCATTTCTAATCTCACATCTTACATGTTTTAGGTTCACATATTTTGCTTCTATATTTAATTTCTCTGACATTTCAATTTACACCATGCAGTTTTCAATTCTCATATTTCTTACTATAGATTAATTTGTTTAAATTTATATGCAAAAATCCTATTATATTTAATAGAACTAGTAAAAAATCAATCCCTTAAATTTAAACTTATAAAAAAATTATATTTTATTCTTTCAAAATTATATATATATATATATATATATATATATAATTTTAAAGATTTTAAAGATTTTAAAGATTTCTTTTCAATTTATTAAATTTTAACATATCATATAAATTATCATTCACTTGAAAGAACTAAATCAAACTACAAATTTCTCGCCCCTTTTTAAACATATATTATAAATATTTTGAAATAGAATTATAAGTGTTGGCCCTCCACTCAATTATCTACTCAAACTTTCATCCTTTTAATTATATATAATTATAAACTTAAAATATGTGTGATAATTCAAATTAATAAAAAAAAAAGAATAAAATTTTTCTAATAATAAAAATAAAGGTGACAGATTCTTCTATTAAATCACATCCAACTCCATATAAAACAAAATTATAATATAAAATCCAATATTATTATAACTTACAACTCTCACAATTTAATATTTTAAAAAGAGAAAAGATATTAAAAATTGTAATATAAAATTTTATATTATTTTAGCTTACAACTCTCACAATTTAATATTTAAAAAGAAGAAAATAAATTAACACGTAAGCTTAATTATTTGAACTTACATTTTATATATTAACACATCTTTAGTATAAAAAAATATCTCAATATTTTTTTCCCCTACAAAATAAATAATGAAACAAAAGGGAAGTGATTATGGAGGAACCTCCTCTTTAGACTATAAGAGCCTTCTTACAAAAGGAGACCCTTTAATATCAATGTGGGGGCTAATCAAATTGAGCAATAAGAACCTTATTACAAAAGGAGACCCTTTAATATCAATGGCTAATCAAATTGAATTGCTCAATTTGCTAAAATATGAGTCTTATTGAGTTTTTGTATCTTTTGATGATGTATTTGTTTGTTTGTTTGTTTTCAACAATGCAATAAAATGACATATTTATTTTCAAATATTGGTATCAACCAATCTCATTGTATTGCCCTTAATAGTTACCATACAAAATCTTGATCAATAGATAAACTCTTGCTTAATTTTCTTGTCTGAATTCATTTAATTGACTCCTTTCCTCCTAACCTCATGGTTTGTCATTTTAATGACATGGGACTATTAATCTCCATCATTATTCATGATGTTTGATGTTTTTCTTTATTTGATCAAACAAGAGGGGTGTTGGTGATCTTTCAAGTAGAATGATCATGATTTTAAGTTGTGAGGATGATGATCACTATCTTTAACACGTATGTAAAAAAATATCATTTTTGTAACATATGTGATTCTAATAATGGCTCTCCCAAGTAGCTTTCTTGACAATTTGTCTTCTCCCTATCTATGGTTGTCCCTACTTCTATGTGTTTGTGTTTAGAAGTTGTTTTCTATAATGAATATACATTTTTTGTTGGAGAGGTTGTTTTGTTTGTTTTGTGGTAGTATTTGATAGTTCATAGGTACCATGTTGTTAATTTTAAGCATCTCTTTTCATGGGATTCAACTTTCAATCGACATCTTTATACTATTTTTCATTGTATTGTTTAACATCTTCAATTTGAACAAACGCATGCTTGATACATCTCATTTAACAAAACGAATCTACTAAATCTAAGACTTCAATTAATATACATTTCTAAACTAAATTGTTTATAATACTGACTTTTCCTTAAATTTAATTTATTACAAATCAATTTAATTATTTTATTTATAATTAATTAATAAGAACCTTATCAAAACTCCACAATATAATAATAAGAAAAACATAACATGAAACCTTGTCTAATCAAGAAGTGCATAGAATCCTCTCTTATAATAAAGATTTATCACTAGAACAAGTAACATGCACATCAAACATAACATCTAGAAACTAGAGAATGTCCACACGTGTGCAACCATTATAAAATCAATAATAACAGATTAAAAATGTCAATGATCAATCCAAGATCCAATCCCTCTGGTCAATCAATATACTTCACAAACACAGATGTTTTATATACTCAACTTGAAAGAATCAAGAAATGTATACTCTCAACTTTACAACCAGAAAATAGTTCACCACTGACAAAAGTAGCAAACAAACTACAAGGCATTTGGTTCTACCTTTGTTTGCTCTCACCCAACTAACTTTAGAAGCACTGTAACATACAAAACGTTCACAAAATTATTTTCCAGAAGCCATGGTGGGACCCTAATTGATTGTGCCGCTTAACATACAGTCTTTTTTGTCCTGTATAAACAGTAGATATTCAACCCCCAAGCCTTAGCTTCAGCCCTTTCCTCCATGTGGGCTCATCAAAATTTAAACATGTTACTGTATCAGACATTTCATCTACTCATCTACCATTCTAACCTGCCAATCTATGCCACCTACTTAAGTCACAATAGAACAAGAATGCTCATATGATTGATTTCATCCCTTATTGACTGTTGGGTAGCAGCTTCTGCAGTAGATGGATATAAACATTTTTCAAAAATGGAATTTTAGGATTTAACCGAAACAATTTGACATTTGTTTATATGGAGCCAGAGTGTCACTGTATCTGACACTGCTTGTACAATGATTCAAATGCTCAGTGGAAATTAACACAACTGGGTTATCTTCAAACCCTAAGAACAATAAATCTGAGAGTAGTTATGAAGTGGGTGATCAGAATTGTTACTTGCCACAAAGTTTTCTGATTTAGTCAAGGATTTGAATAGTTTTGTTGGTGTAGGAAGCATCCATCATGCCCAGAGGTGTGTATGGAGGAGTCAGCAGAGGTTACTATTACACCTACTCTTTTCCTCGGCATGAGAACAGGGAGGAGTGCTGGGCCTGTATGATCATTCCCATTACATTTTGGATATTCGGCATGTAAACCTTTCCCCAACTGCAATTATGTTCTTTCTGTATTTAATTGTTGTCTTCTTGCATTTCTAAAGCATCTTGAAGCACATTCACATCAGGTTTTGAAACAGAGGATTCCTAATTTCCTTCACAGCTCAATAGAATTCAGATTTTGAAACAGAGGATTCCTAGTTTCCTTCATAGCTCAATAGGATTCATTGTGAGACTAATTGCTGAGCACCCATATCGTTAATAGGCATATAAACATTACGTGTATACAGATCGACATTGGATTTAGTGAATTTATGCATAGGTTCAGGGTTCAAAGGCCTTCCTTAAAAGTCTGTTTCTACACATACAAAAAATATGAGCATATACATATACTTTGAATCCAATGAATATGCATGGCTCTTTTTCAGGAGATGATTGGATTCTTTGTAAATCTCAGTCTAATTTTTAAACCCCCATTTCATATATATATATATATACACACATTCTTATATCATATGCATTTCAATGAAATGGGTACTTAGCAATTCAGACTTGTTAAAAAAACTATCAAACACCAAAGAGATATAAATCCAGTGAATATGCATAGTCCTTTCTATTTTATATATACAGGCATTTAGAAGTTTGAAGTTCTAGGAAACTTTTCAGACTGAAGAAAACTATAGATCCTGTAAATATGTTCAATTTTCTTCATGACTCAATAGGATTTTCTGCAATTGTTACTGTTAGTGTTGAATATTTATTTCATTGATATACATATGGGCACAGGTCTTTAAGTCTATGCTTGTGGGTTTGCATGTGTATACAATGGACCTTGTGATTAGCATACACGGTATATTCGAAGCTTTGATAGAATCCTTTTAAAGTCTATCTTAGTGTTTTCTGAAGTGCCGGAATTTTCATCAAGTCTTATTGTTGAATACCAATTTTTTGGGTATCTGTATAAGCATGTATATTTATGTCTGTATCTACTTATATGTATAATATGTATAAAAATTGGGTCCTATGATTAGATTACATATGGTATGATTCAAGGCCTTTTTTGGAATCCTGGTCAGTCTGGTTTATAATATATTCAGTACTGGATAGAATTTCTTGCTGTCTTATTCCTAAACACCCATTTCATTTATATGTCCAGATTTGCGTGTGTATGAATAGTGTTTATATACAATGGGACTTGTAATTAGAGTACACACAGCATCTTTGATTGAATCCTTGTTAGTCTGGCTTCTACTTTCTGAGGATTGATATATATAAACACATCTCTACATTTCTACATATATACAATCTGTATACACATTGGATTTTGTGTATATACTCGTAGTTTGCTTCAGGGCATGATAGGATTATCTGCAAGTACGATTGCTTACAACCAATTTACTTGATATTTCATAAAAGAGGCGCCTGTTCGAATCCGGAGGGGGTGATAAATCTTGTTGAACAATATGTAATGTAAGTGGAAAACAATCCCCTTTAGAACCCATGGTTTAGTAGGCTTGATAGGACACTTTGTCTACTTTCTGAATCCCCGTTTGTTTTAAAATCTAAATCTGTATCTACATGTTTGCACACAAACATTTGGTCCTATAGTTAGTCCAGACTATTTTGTCTGGTAAAATTCGCTTTAAGTTTGGTTTCTAAATGCATATATGTACATATTCTCATTGGCGCAACAGGTACACGGAACTTATTATGTACTTCAGGGCTGAATAGGATTCTGTGCAAATTTGCTCACGAATTCCTCTTTGATTGATATCCATATAAACTTGTATATGCTGCTCATGTGTGCACATATGATCCCAGGAACAGAGTACACAGTACATGCCCACATGTGCTTCTTTAATTTAGAGGGGCACGATCCCAGCCTCAGCCCTTAAGATGTCGGGTCTTGCACTGGGCAAGACTTGATCCCGGGTGGGCTCTTTATGAACCATTTAACTTCACCAGTAGAGCAAGGGCTGAAATTTATTAGTATGAACTTTTGTTAATAGGGCATTAGATAATCAAGTTGTTAGAAAACAATCCTTGTTAAAGGACTCTTTTTAGATTTTTGAAATTCAATTTTGATTGATCTTTTGTAGAACTCTTGAACTTTTTCTTTTAAATAATAATTTTGTGTTAGACATAAATATAGAACAAACAATGAAATAGAGTGGATGTCATTGTGTTGGTGCTTTCTCTTTAAGTTATAAGAAACTTATAATAGAAAGAGACTCTTAAGTAGTAATCAAAGGGTTTAATAATTGGATTGTCCAAGTCAATCTTTTGATGATGTTTTGTTTGTTCATTCTTATTTTACTAGTCTTCATAGTGAGCATGTGGAGTCTTAGTGAAGGTTAGATAAACTCTTATTTCATTTTCTATTGTCTTAATTCATTTGGTCAACTTCTTTCCTCCTAGTCCTATGGTTTGCCATTCTAATGATGTGGGCCTAATAATCCCCATTATTATGTGTGATGCTTTGGTTCCCTTATCGGAAAATAGAGGTGACAAACTCCCTTTAAACAGGATCATCTCAATTTTAAATTGTGAGGATGATTTATTTATATCCTCAACATATATGTAGCACAATATTTTGTTGCATATGTCTACTAATGGCTCTCTTGACGAGATTTGTTGGCATATTCTCTTCCTCCTCTCTATGGTTGTGTCTTAGTTCTTTGTGGCTTTAGGACGTGTCTGACAACAAAAATGGATGTTATATAGGTGTTGTGTTATCAAACCTAAGGATCTTATTATGGGGGTTCAATTTTTTGATTCACTTCTTCGTGATATCTTCCATTGCCATGATATAACATCTCTAAATTTAGTTAATTGTGTGCTTGATGCTTTTGGCGTAGGTGACGAGTGTTGGGGCTTCAATTTTTTGTTTACTTCTAGCTAAATTCTCTATGGTAGCGAATTCATCTAAGGCCCAAGATTGGTTGCTTTAGATCCTCGTATCATCTCCTTTTGACTTGTGCGGTGTGGATGTTATTGAAATGAATGAGTTGTAGAAGGTTCTAGGTTGTTTGGTGTGGCTCGTAAGGAAGTGTTAGCTGTATATTATGAATTATAGGATCTCAAGGCCTATTACGCATATTAGAGGTTGGTAGTGAAACATTTATTCATTACTTATATTTAGAGGTTGCTTCAAGATTAGTGATGCTTAGCCTTTGCCGCTTTGAATGAATAGAGTGCTTGAGAAAGACACATAGAGGTGAGGGTGTTTTATGGGGTTAGGCTTTTATGGTGGCATGGACGATACTTCTTTCAACGTTAAGAAGGGTGGAGGGGTTAAGTTGTCAATTGGTAGTGTTTAGGGAGTTTTTGAAGGTACCAATAATTAAGATATCACTAAAGTAGACTTGACCCCTTTTGCTATATAATGGCTTTTTATTGTATATTTAATTTGCTAGATCTTCAATAGTAGTTAACCCTATATTTATTCATAAAAAATTGATTATTGTTATTATAATTAAAAAAGTTTTTGATTAAAATAATAAACTAATGATTGATTTACACATCACTAATTAATTTCTTCAAATTTCTGAAGTTAATTAATTTATAAATTATTAAAAAAAACAATCTTTATATATTTTGCTTCATAAACTAATGGAACTATTTAACCCTCGCTATATAGTAAATATATTACTGATATGAAACCATGTCCAATCAAGGAAGTATCAGGTAATATGGAATCATATCTTATACACCACTCTAACAAGTAAACTGCCCCTATATTGACATCATCACACATGCGACACCACAAACCAGAGAATAACGGGGCCAAGACGCGACTTTCAGCCATTATGAAATTCACAGAATTAAAAAGTCAATGACTTGTCCAGATATAATTCATTTGGTCAATTTACACTACCAGCTAAGATACAATAAAATCTCTCTACAGAACTTCTAGAAAATAAAGAAATTTGCACCAAATTTCCCAATCAGGAAATAGCTCACCTGGGAGCAAAGTATCAGACACTAATAATGGCATTTGGTCCCATATTTAAACTGTTTCATTTGCGGGAAGCATACCTATCTTTCTTTGCTCTCGCTGCATAACTTTACATGTATTTACCAAAGAATCCCATGTAGAACAACCTACAAAACCTATACAAATCTCTTTCCAGACCTATGGTGGGACCTCAATTGATTGTTCTGATTAACTACCAGTCCCCATGTGGGCTCATTAAAAGATTAAACATATTACAGTATCAGACATTGGCTCATCTACTCATCTACCATTCTAACCTGCCATTCAATGCCACCAACATTAATTAACATAAAACAAGAATACCCATATGATTGATTGCATCACTTTTAAACTGTTGGGTATCAGATTCTGGAATGGTTGGATACAACATTTTCTTAAATAGAATTTAGGATCTAATCAGTACAATCTAAGATTTTTTTATATGGATCCAGATTGTTACTTTATCTGAGATTGCTTTCGCTACGAATCGACTGCTCAGTGAAACTTGACATAATTGAGTTATACTTCATAGCCTAAGAACGGCAAATCTGAAAGGAATTATGAAGTGGGTATTCAGAATAACTACTTACTACAAAAGGTTCTGATTTGTTCAGGGACTGCTGTGGAGTTAATTGATTCTGTGGGTGTTGGAAGTATCCACCATGCCCAGAGGTGCGTATGGAGGAGTCACAAGAGGTTACTATTACAACTATTCTTTTCCTGAACATGAGAACAGGGAGGACTGCTGGGCCTATATTATCATTCCCATTACATTTTGGATATTTGGCATGTAAACTTTAGCCCAACTATAAGTATGTTCCTTCTGTTATTTAATTATTGTCTTCTTGCATTTCTAGAGCATCTTGAAGCACAGTCAAATCGGGTTTTCTGACAGGGGATTTCTATTTTCCTTCATGCTCGATAGGATTCATTGTGAGACTGATTGCTGAGTACCCATGTCATTAATAGGCACACACACAAGCACTGAAGAAAACTGTCTGTGTGTGTGTGTACATATATCTATCAAGCAATGAAGAAAACTTTAAATCCCTTCTCAAGAAATATTGAATGCCCATTTTATTGATATGCATATAGGCCCCCATATTTGTAGGTTTGTGTATATGTATTATCTAGTACGTATACGCATTCCCTTTGATTAGCGTACAGACGGTATGATTCAAGATTTAGATAGGATCCTCGTTAAGAATATTTACAGTTTTCTTCAGTGTTGGACAGGATTTCCCCTAAGTCTTATTGCTGAATATCCATTTCATTGGTATCCATATAAGCATGTGTATGTATGTCTATGTCCATCTTTGTGCAGTATACACATGTATATTATCACTATGTATAAAAATTGGGCCCTTTGATTAGAGAGCAAATTGTATGATTCAAGGCTTTGCTGGCGTCTTGTAAATTTATAATTTTATTCAGTGCTGGATAGTATGTATTGCAAGTCTTATTCCTGATACCCATTTCTTTGTTCATTGATATATAAATGTTTGTATAACTATATGCATAATATGTATACACATTGGGACTTGTGATTAGATCACACATAGTATCATTCAATGCTTTGATGGAATCATTGTTGTCTGATTTCTGAATAATCTTTGGATTGATATATATGTATACACATTATGAGCATTTATACAATTTGTATACACATAAGATTCTGTGCATAGACTTATAGTTTGCTTCAGGGCTTTATAGGATTAGCCGCAAGTTTGATTCCTTGTCACCCATTCCTTGATATTGCATAGAGGAGGTACCTGTTTGAATCTGGAGGAGATGATACGTTTTATCGAACAATATGTAATGTAAGTGGGAGACAATCCCCTTCTGAACATTGGGGGATCTCGTACACAAAAATGGGTGTCTCACTTGGCTAGAGAGAGAACACAGTTTGGAAGGCTTGGTGTGATATTGTGTCTAATTTCTGAATACCCATTTGATTTAAAATTTATATCTGTATGTACATGCCCGCACACACACATTGGGTCCTGGGATTAGTCTATACTAGTATCCTATTAGGCTGGATGGAATTCATTGTAAGTTTGGTTCCTAGATACACATTTCATTGATAGACATATAAAAATGGAGAGGGCTTATAGGAACATCCACATTATATATTCTCATTGATACATGTACACACTGTACCTGTAATGTAGCTATATTACCTCAGGGCTTGATAGGATTCCTTGCAAACAGGATTCATGAATTCATGTTTGATTGATATCCATATAAACAACATGCATATGTGCATTTCTAGAGCATGTGGACAAAGTAGGTTTTGAGAATCAATGATATTTATTGTAAGCCTTTTTGAGTATCCAATTCATAGTTTTGAGTCATTTGACAACAGGCAATGACCTAAACATGCATATTAACAATTTGCATGTTGGATCCTGTGAATGAAGTACACAGTTTAATACAGTGCTTAATGCACTAGGTCACTTGTATTTCGAATTCAGGACTTAACAGATTGGTTCATTCCTATGTATCCAGTCCCTTGATTCCTTTTACTTTTGGTTTCTGATACACTTTCGTTGAAATGTGCATAGACAAGACCTGTGTAGGCATATAGACAGCATATATACATCCTTGATCCTTTATTAAGAAAACATATATTTTTTATTCAGATCTTAATAGATTAGGTCTTTGTTAAAAATCTGTTTGATTGATTCCACAAATAAATCTGATTCCCGAGTACCATTTCATTTATATACATAAAAACAATATATATAAAGAGAGAGAGAGAGAATGCGATGAACTTAATTGTTAAAAGCAAATAGATGTTCAAAGTGGAGGCTCAAGTTTAATCTCCGGGAGACCTGAAAAATTAATAAAATTGGGTAAGATATCCATAATACTCGGTGTGGATGTAGTACACAACTGACAAGTCACTCCACTGGTTTCTTTGAATAGAGTACACAATCGACAAAGCATACACATTGACATAGGATTCTTTAAATGGAATACACAACCAACAAGGATACACATTGGCTTCTTTTTACGGAATACACAACCAAAGAGGCATAAACGTTGGGCTCTATGAATAGAATAGACAATTTGTTTCAGGGTTCAATAGATGGGAACTTTCCTGCATACCAATTTCATTGATTTGAATATTTGCAATGTGTACATACTATACATGCACATGTAGAGACTGCAATTATTGATCCATGTGATCTTTTAGGTACTGACAACGTGCATTTTGTGGGATTTGCAGCATCACTGACATTGAGCTTGGGAGTTTATGGTACATCTCAGTTGGTGCTTGCGCCAAACTATTCCCATCTAATAGAAGCTAGCCCCGTTTTTGTTAAGGAGATTCAGGTAATTTAGCTGCCAATTGTTTTCCCATTTAATCTACCAAGCCCCACCATACAAAAGCCTATCTTCAATCCTAAACTTGAAATTGAAATCCCCATATGGACGAGTGCAATTATATTCTATATTTTCACTTTTATTGTCCAGTCTGACTTCAACATTGTTAATTGAGATGTGATATGAATTGTTTTAAAGAATTTAGACATGTTTTCATATCTCGAGTTGGTTAATGTTTTTTTGAAATTTCTGGTGTTTGGCAAAAGTTAAGCTTGAAAGCATGGTAATAAAAACTTGTCATTTTTCAGTTAGGAGGTGCTAGGCTTAGAATAGTAATTAAACTTACTCATTTTCAGGTAAAAGCTGATGAGCAACAGGGTGGCCCTGTGCTGTATGGTTTCTCAAACAAGCCAGAACTTGATGTGGAAAGGAACTGGAGCTTGAAGCACACTCTGTATATCGATCCTGATTATCATAAGGTTCGTTTCAGTTGTCTTTTTTGCATGATCTTGTAAAACTAATTGCTGTTCAAAATAACTGCCATCAAATTGATGTTTTCCTTTGCTACATAAGCTATTGATAAAAGAAAAACCATTCTGTAATTTTTAGCACTGACTTAAAATTTTATCTACTAATATTGCATTTTCTCAAGGATGGGATTTTCAGAGATTTTGTTCACTTCAAATGGATCTTATTGGAAACAGGAATTTGCAGTTTGGTTGAACACGGGCTCAAAATTTTGGCTTAGTTGTGAGGATAAGTCATTTGGATTTTTGGACCTCTTGCTCGTTGTACTTAAAGGTAATGTCAACACTGAGTTTTGATTGATTTCAGAACTTAGATAGAAATAATTCAAACTCTGATTGAAGCATTTTCTTGCTAGATGGCATAATAAATTAATAATATGTTAAATTTGCAGGAGAGGAGAGCTTGCAGGAATGGATACAGGATCCATCAAATCCTCACTTAGGGCTTCTTAGGCTTAAAATAAGCGGTATGATGATTCAGCCCCTTGTTATATAGTTTATGACATTGATTGTTAGCTCCAAAAGCTTTGTAAATTTGAAAGCAAGCTTCAGAAGTCTAATTTCATATCTTATGTTTTAGTGAGACCTTGCATTCTCCTCTATGCTTTTAATCTTCCTATATCACAACTCTGTTTTCTTGACTTAAAATTTATTGTGTTTGGATCTTCTCTTCATTGCTACTCTCCTTGAACATATAACTTGAATACAAATGGTGCCTTAGAGACCACATATTCTATTCTACTACACTTAGGACATTTGCTGTTTTATTGATTATAAAAGTTGTTCTCTTAGCAACTTCCTCTTCTATGTTGTAACAAAAGTTGTTTAGGACCTCCTCATGTAAGCTACTATCCGTTGGGCATCTTTCTTGATTACAAATTTACTTTGATCACCTTCTGTTCTATACTAGGAAACTTTAAAGTTATATTGTTTTATTGATTGCAAGAGTTGTCCTCTTAACAACTTTCTCTTCGATGCTGCTATAGAGGTTGTTTAGGACCTTCTCTTGTATGCTACTATCCTTTTGGCATCTTTGTAGATTACAAATTTTACTTCCATCGCTTCTATTCTCTACTATTACACTTTCAATATTTATTGTTATATTGATTGCAAAAGTGGTCCTCTTAGCAACCTCCTCCTCTATGCTGTGAAAAAAGTTGTTTAGGACCTCATCTTCTTATCCTTTGGAAATTTCTTAGAAATTTAATACTCTTTGCTACATCTTCCA
>MU224600.1:300979-312437 GCA_018584345.1 Thuja plicata
TTATTTTTACTTATTATGTTTTTCCAGTGCAACATTACATAGTATCATAGTTTGGGAATCAGTCGTATATAAATATCAATTAAATCTTCATGACTCATCTTTCAGCAGTAGTGATTCACAAGAACTTGAGAAGAAAGATGGGTTCTTGCGAACACACAACTCATGAAAGATTGTTCGTGAAGATTGACTCATATTAACATGGATTCCCATAATAGATATTGAACATTTTTCAGACTTGAAATAGTGAGGAATTGGATCTTCTTTTGCAGGTTGTGATGAGGTTAAATTTTACTTCCAAAATGTATAACACCCGAACTGCCAATTACAAGTGTTCAATGGGAAAGGGCTTATGCGCTGTGAAGCTTTCAATCCTTCAAAATAGTTATGCACTTCTAACAACTCCATCTCGAAGCAATATAATGGTATGACACTTCTAATCATTTTTAACCTACATTTTTAGGATTTTTGTTAAAGAGGGATAATTATTAAGAAGCATTCCAATTAGACTTTTAAGCTCTATTTTTTTTTTTTAAGATTTTCTTAATATCAAATTTACAATTTGTTTATTTTTTATTATATAAATGTACTTTTTCAGTTTCTTCAAGGTTATGCGTGTTGTGATGGTCAATGCTAAATTTACCCTTTGTCAACTTGAAAATAAAGCCAAAACTTTTAAAGGAACATAATGCTATTGAATCTTATTCTAATACTTCAAGAATCCTATCTTCATAACTGATCCATAAAAATTAGGACTGATATTTCATATCATAGTTCATTATATCACAGATTTACTTGGAAAAGAACTATAAATATAAACATGAAAGCATCGAATACACTCTCTTCTGCTCAAATACACTCTCTTCTGCTCACTAATGTTTGTAAAACAAAATAAACATATTCAGAAGATCACAACTAAGCATCTCATATAAATGGCCTCTAAAAAAAGGTCTCTAATGGATCTTCCAAGATCTATGGGGTTTCTTGGATCTTCCTGATCTATTTCCTGTGCTCACATAGGACCTTCCTCAACCTTCATGATATCTGAATCTTCCACAAACGTCAATAAACCTTGGATGCATCAGTATCTTTCTCTGATGCTCTTGTCCCATTTTCTGTTCCTTGTTGCTTCATGGCATTTGAAACAGATATATAGACTTGCACAAATCCAAATGGAAAATGAACAATTAAATTAAACAGTCAATTTTGAGGTATTTGGAGTGTCAATAGTCTTCTTTTGTAAAGACAAAACTACCACTTTCCATTACTAGTGACTATGAAACCGCTGCTTTCCAATTGTGGCAACTGGGAAACCACCACTTATCAGATGAACTTGTTGCATGCCATTTTTAAAGTCCCTGCTATCAACTACGTATGAAACTGCTACTTACCAAAATGGAACTCTTGATAGTTGCAGAATTGCCACGTATGTATGATCAGCAGTATCACAGAGAAAACAAAAACATCTTTTTCAAAATATCTCAATAGCCAATGCTGATGTCCCATATCATCTCAACTTTCTCCAACCAACTTATTCTCTAATTCTATTGAAACCTTAATTTCCTTCACTTGGAACATCTTCAAACCCACGTTCCTCTTAAGCCAGAAGGGTATGGCAACTAAGTTCTTTCAATACAGGTTTATGGGCTTTCTAGGATATTCTTGGCTTATTCCTTGGGCTTATGTAGGATCTTCCTTAGCCTCCATGATCTCTAGATCCTCCACAAACCTCTAATGAACCTCGTTGGATGTACGACTATCTTTCTCTAATACCCTCTCTCAATTATTTTCTCCTCCTCCCTACTTCATTTGAAATAGATACATGTAGAGTTGTACAAACTTGAATGGTAAGTAACTAGTTGAAGGAAATAGCTGATTTGAGGGATCTAGAATGCAAACAATTATTTTTTGTTGCATCACAAAAGTGTTGCTTTCTAATAGTGGGATGTGGTAAAAAACTACATGTCACTTTCAAAACAATCACTTCACCCATATGAAACTACAACTTACTAGGACAAAACTACCCTAACAGTTGTGAAGCCACTACCCATGCATGACTCATGGTTTCACACAAAAACCAAAGACATTTTTTTTATATTTCTTGATTGCCAAAGCTAGTACAAAGAAGTCCCATACCATCCAACCTTCTTGAAAAGCCTTAACCTCTAATTGTGTCAATACCTTAACTTTCTTGACCTAGAATGCCTTCAAAACCAAGTTTTCCTTGAAAGGAATCAAGGTATACAAAAATGTTTCTTATACTAATGTATTGAGGAGAGTGTTGAGCAATTTTCAATTTTTTAGAGTTGCATATTTAGTAGATACACATATAAACATGAAATAAACAATATATCATAGCACAAGTGTCAAGGCGAGAATCCTTTTGAGAGAAATATCTCTCTTAAGTAGCCTAATGTATTATTCGATAACAATAAAAGTTACAATGCACTGCAAGCCTTCATAGGAGTTCACCAACATACAATTTTGGAGTAGTTCTTGTAGAATAATGGTACTTGCAAAATGTTCATTTAGTTGGCAAAATACAAACTAAGAACCATAAGTGACTTGGAAAAACAATTAGCAATACCATAAGAGGTATAGTGTCCAAACCAATGCACCAAATTTCAACTTCCTTTTTGGTAAAAGATCCTATCAATTAATTTTAGTAAATTTCTTACAACTTATCATTGTCATAAACTAGATCATATTTGACCACCCAAAATCAAATACACCATTTTGCCCTCATTCAACCATTCAAATATGCTCCATGATATTTTACAAGCTTGTCATAATGTTGGTTAAGATTCTAATGTAACCTCCCTCTTACATGCCCTTATGCATTATAGGAATCTATCATATGGAACTCTTGTCATGATGACCAAGTATACACATCACAAGATGCCAACACATGGTCAAACTATGTCATCTCAATCTGGGATAACAATATCCTAAAAATCCACTAAAAAATGGATCCCATGTCATCTCCAAAAGGGACACCAACCCTACCACATAAAGAAAAAATACATAAAAGATGACATGGTGAATTCATACAAAAGCATTAAAATTGTTCACATTAAGAATGCAAGTTCACAAGGCCTTTCCTTACATCCATAGAAGATATAGAAAACGTGAATTAAATTGAACATGATTTTGCTCTCCATAAACACAATGTTCATACATATTGAACTCATGTTTACAATCATCTAGCCTACAACACAGATTTTGTTTTGCAAGGTCCATAGACCCTTCTCACAAATATGACCCATCCTTTGGTGGCATAATTGCAAGAAACTTAGTTTTCAAAACATGAGCAACCTTAGGTACCCAAAAAGTATGACCATCAAAAGTAGATGTCACACTCCTATTTGTTGTTGGTTCCAAAGGTGAAGGTGAAGATTCTACATATCTCTTCACTAAAAAATCATAATAACTATTGCCCTAAACCATGCATGTATTTAGCTAAAATAGAGCTCCTATTTGAGCACCCTTAGCAAGGACCATAACTTCTCTCACCATCTTTATTTGTCCACTCAAGAAAATTACTTGCAAAACCAAATCATTCAATTTACTTACAAAATGTAGGTTATGCGCCAAAATATCGACATGTGGTAAATCATTGATCCTCTTCACTTGTCCAACAAGGAATCTAATCAGAACTCTTCCATGACCAACAATCTTTAGATGAAAATTATCTTCAATGCACGCCTTCCCGCCATCATATTCTTCATGTTTTACAAACTAACTCTAATGTGAGCTCATGTGAAAAGATGCATTAGATTTAATTAGTCATGCACCTTATGACATATGTATAGCCAAGGTTGTGATAAAGGCACCACCATCAACCTAGGAGGACTTCTCAGACTCATAATCAAATTGTTTCTTTATCTTTTTCTTCTCCTCCTTATATTCTCATTTGAAATTACTTCTTTTATCACAATTCTAGCATTTTGCCTTGACATTACTAGGAGATTTAGTTCCCCCATGAGAATTAGATTTAGAATTATCTTTCATCTTGTGCTCCTTGCCTTTTTTCTAGATATCTACCATGAATAGTTGAGACCCTTTTGGTAGATTTAGAAGTATTTCGTCACATTTCTTTAGAAAGTAATGATGCCTCTACCTCATCCATTTTTAACTTGGTTTTGCTACTCCCAATAGCCATAATAACATCGCCCCATGAATCTTACAAAGAAAACAACAAAGTTATACAATGATCCTCCTCTTCTTTTTAAATTCCAACATGGTGCAATTGGGTAACAACCATGTTAACTCACTCAAGTGGTTAGCTATAGAGCCACCATCCTCCATCATGAGTATATACAACTTTATTAGGCATTGTTAACTTGATTTTCTATTGGTACACATCTCTCAGTTTATACCGAAGAAGTGTATTGGTGACATCTTCATGTGCATTCAGTAACCTTGAATCAGCCAAAAAAATCTTGTGTTTTAGATTTTTTTTTATCTAAAATGTCGTAGTCTTCTTTTTTCATTGTAGGAGGTTGTGTTTTTGATATGCATCCTATAGATATTTGTCTATGACCATATCTTCCATTTTGAGGTTTCATGACTAAAATTACTCTTAGAGAACTTCTCCATCTCTATTCTAGTTGTTTTGTCATCTCTTCTTGCAATAAGACCAAAAGCCTCTTTGTGCAAGCTCACTCAAATGAAGATTAATACACAATATCATTTTCCTAAAAACTATGATACGAGGTGATTAAGCTTTGATTCCAAATGAAAGGAAGTAAGGTATGTATAAATGCTTTCATCACTAATCTGTTAAGGAAAGCATTGTGTAAAGTTCAATCTTTCTAGAATTAAAAAAGGTAGATACATATATAAAAATGAACAAGTGATGTATGTGGGGAAAACCCTTTAAAAGAAAAGCCTCACACTCCAAAACAACCCGATATACTATTCAATAACAATAAAGTTACAATATACTTGCAAAGAAAGCATTCACATGAGTTTCACTAGCATACGATTTTGGAGTGGTTTTAGCAGCAAAACTATAATGGTAAAATATTCATTCAAATTGCAACTCCAAGCACCAACAAATAGGAAAAGTGCAAATTAAAAACATAAATGGTTTGAAAAAATCATTAACAATTTCATAGGAGGTATGTTGCGCTTACCAAGATAACCAAATTCCAATACCCACCTTGGTAAAAGATCCCATTGACTAATTTTATTAATATTCCTCACAACCTTTCATTATCATAAAATATCATATATGACCACCCAAACTTGGGTGCCCCATTTTTTCCTCATTCAACCATTCAAAGATGATCCATGACAAATGTCCAAGCTTGTGATGTTGGTCGAGATTCCAATGTAACATCTCTCTTGCATTCTCTTGTTGTGAATTATGGTGTCTCAACCTTAGTATTTCCTAGCATTAATTTATTTATTTAATGTATTTATTTATGCCCATGTAATTTTTCTTGCACATCCTATTTCATTTTAGTGTGACTTGGCATGGTGAGTTGTCATCATGGTAGGAGGTGACAAGGATACTTTTGTCCTCACATGAGGAGGTAGGAGTCCCACTTTGTGGTAGAGTTTCTTTGCCATGTGTTAGCACCTTGAGCAACATCTAAGAGGTTATGATGACTTATGATGAATGACATATTCCTATGACAAGTTAAGACGTGTAAGAACTAGATTATATGATAGGTTGGACAAGCTTAAGGGGTCATCTCTCCATGGATAAGATGGGCACCCAAATTGGGTAGTGACAAGTTGTAGGAGAATTAGCTATTACTAGTCATTATGATGGACTCTCTTATAGTTGTCAGTTATGACAAATTCTATAATAGTTGTAGGGTGTATAAGAGCATTTGTCATACCTAATATAGCAAAAATGGGGTGCCCAAGTTTGGAGGTATGTAAGAGGGGCTAGAGAATCTTCTATAAGTATCATTTGCATGTTTAAAGGTGGTTGAAAAAATGTGCCACATGGATTTGGATACCCATCTCCTTTGGCTTGGTCTAGAAACTTCCTCCTTTCTTGTTTCCTCTATATATTGGATGTCTTGGAGAGAATTTGATATATTGTAATTTGCAACATATTGTTGTGCTATTAGAATAGCTCTAGATAGTGACATTGTAAACTCCTGTGAAGAAGACTTTCTCTACAAGCAATTGTAAAACCTTTTTGTATCCTAATATATTGAGGGTGCTTTTGGAGTGGGGTTTTTCTCTCAAGGGTTTTCCCCATATACATCTTGTGTTATAAAATAATTGCTTCATTGCATGTTATTTTATTTTTGTATGTGCATATGATTACTATATTTGTTAAGGGTTTGAAGAAAAAAATTGCACTATCTCCTCTCATTAGATTGGTGTCACAGAAGTGTTTCTGCATACCTTACTTCCTTTTAGCTCTTAGGCATCATAAAAATATATCATATGCAACTTTCACCATGATGACCTCATAAACATCACATGATGCCACTATGCCACCCCAATTGAGATGCCTTCTTCCTCATTTGAGGACAAACTTCACTAAAAAATGAAAAATCCATATCATCTCCAAATGAGATGCCAACTATCCCACATAAAATTGAAATATATAAAATACGAAATAGTGAATGCATAAAATAATATTAAAATTGAATATTAGGAATGCAGGGCGGAGACATTTTTTTTTCCAAAACCCCTTTAGTCATAGCAATATAACAACAAACTCTTTTCTAAGGACCACCTTACTAACTTGGGCTCTTTTCTAGCTTAGAGACACCTTACAAAAATTGAATGAAACAAAACATAATAAGAAGCCTATAAACCTTAGGAAGAAATAACTCTATACTGAGCCTATAAACCTTAGGAAGAAATAACTCTATACTGACTACAATTTTGTTGAAAAAATTACCCTTGAAAAAATGATAGTAAAGGATTGAATTATAAGAAATTTTGCCTAAAGAAAAAATTGGTAAAGCTTCGACTAAGAAAAGGGCTTTGACAATAGTTGGATTGTTAAATCTACCTTTAGCATGAGAATTAATACAAACCTATTATTGCAAAAACATAATTCAAAAAGTATGTTACTGATATACGTGCCTCTCTTCTAATTGATTGCATAGAAAGGACTCAAAGAATTGGAGGAATGAAGAGAAAAATATATAATAATAGTAAGGTCCATGTAATTATGGTAAAAGATAATATTGCGTAATAAGCATGTAAGGATCATCATGAAAGCACATGGAATAAGGGAGAAGGCAAGATGACACCCCAATATTGTCTCTAACGAGACAAGAATTGTGTAAATACATGTAGGACATAAAAGATATGAGCACAATAAGGATAGTAATATGTAACAATAAGATGTGAACAATGTACCTTACACAAAATTATTTAAGCTAGTTAAATAATCAAAAGAAACACACAAAAATTAACCTAGATATAAATGAAATGGGACTTAAAACAATATATACTAAATTAAATGCAAAACTTATTTGATGAATTGAAGCGAAAATTAGTTGGGTAAGTTAGAGTTGGAAAAAAGATGTTGAAGGTGTTGAGGATTATCCCTTAGAATTTGCTAACTAATTGTATGTCATTCTAGTTTAGGTCCATGCTTGTGGAATTGATCATTGTGAGTGCATGAATGATCTAATGAAAAGACTTGAATTGTAACACATAAATGAACTTATAAAGAATGGAATTTTGGAATTTTCTTACTGTGGTGTTTAGACATTTGAATATGTATAGGGACTAGTTATGTTAATGAACATGGCAAAATCTACTAGATTTCAAGAGTTGCATTCTCCTTAATAAGACCCCTAGGAGGATTGATTAATGATGAACAAAGGTTGAGGACTTGAGAAGTAAGTAGGCATCAAACCTAGGACAATATCACAAGCCAAAAAATCCCAAAGTGTTTCTTCTTTGAGATATTTACGTCCCTAGGTGTATCCTTCACAAATTGACATGATTTAAACAATAAGTGAACAAATTTCTTCAAGTACAAAAAAAAAAACATATAAGACAACACAAATGTCTACTAGGTCAATCACGATGATAGTAAGAGGTAGTAGGTAAGGTTTACTTTGAATGGAAATTTAAAAGTTCAAGGTTTAGACCTACAATTGTAGAAGTGAACTAGGTCAAGTTTGCTCCTATGAGTCTAATTTGAGTGATAAATGTAAGTTTTGGGATGAAATCAAAATTATAGATCAAAATATAATGACAACTAAATTCATCCAAGAACATAATAATTAATCAATTATTAAATTTTAAAACATTCTTATAAAATGAATCCAAAACATAGAAAACTTAATATACAATTTTCACCATTATGATAATGCTTCATATATTTTTATCACCCTAATGCATAAATGGTAAGTTAGATATATAGTCCAATGTAACAATAATTTGAGTTTGAGAAGGGTGAGAGGATGGTGCATGAAAGTATATAGATAAAAAGTTTTTCTTAATATAATTTTGCATTAGTCGATAATCTTATTTGAGTTTTATCAAAGCTTTTATTGAAATGTGGTTACATGTTGAATTACGATCCAAACAATGTGTATTCTTGAATCTAATATTTGTTTGAAAGATTGACTACATAATAAATAACAAAGTTTGAATTCATTTGTTTTATGTTAAAAGATATAAAATTTGCATGAAAAGTAATTAGGGGAATGTGACAGAAAAAGTTTTCACAAATATATATTTAAATATAGTTTTCAAAATTACAGGGTGGAAGAAGCGTTTGGTCAGTTGAACTTTCTTATGGAGCTCGTTTAGTGACATACATCATTATCTTAGGTATTCTTTTTAATTTCTATTAACATTCATGCAACCAATAGGAGAATAAGAAAATAAATAATTATCTCAATATGTGAAAAATATTAGTGAAAATGATATTTAATCATGTTATATATCTTATTAAGAAATTCATACTTACTGAATAATTTATTGTTTGAAAACTTTTGGATAAGTTATACTAATTCATAATATTATTTGGTTCCCAGGGGTTATTATTCTTGTTGTTTATTGTATTTTTAGAATATTGGGGCATTTAGATCAAACAACACAAACAAACACAGAACCCGAAGAATCAGAAAGAACTCCACTGATACCTCCCAAAGAATCAACCAGTGATTTAACTAATTATGGAACAATTGGACAAGATGAAGAGTCGGGGCTAAGTTCTTCTACAGAGGATTTATATGATGGAAAAATTTGTGTCATTTGCTATGATGAGCCACGAAATTGTTTTTTTGTTCCTTGTGGGCATTGTGCAACATGTTATACTTGTGGCCAAAGGTATGTCTATTTCTTATTTCTTTAAAGATTACATTATTCATGAATTTCATATTTTTATATGAAAAAATTAATTTTTTTTTTTTGTAATAATAATCATTGTATTTTCTTTTGAGCATGTGTATATTTACAATAAGATGGTATTTTTGTATTGTGTCAAATTATATGATATTTTATTAGAATTTAACTACCCAATTGTGTGTATTTTAATTTAAGTATTAAATGCACATATCCTTTTAATCTTTTATTATTTCTATTTTTTAAATACTATTTTCTATAGATCAAGATGCTTTTGGTAAAATTGTATAGACTTTTTAAATCAATGTTAGAATAATATTGTCTATCACACTTTTTTCTCTTGTTAATGGATCATTAGGTGTGATCCAAAAAATTCCACATAATTTTTCTAGAAACATCTTATTCTATTCTTGTGGATTGTCAAACTGTCATGATTCTAATATATTATATTCTTATATTGATATGTTTTTACAGGATAGAGATTGGTGAAAACAAAACTTGTCCAATATGTCGACACACAATTAGTAAGGTGAAGCGATTGTACAATGTATAAAAATGGTTGAGAAGGGTCTTCTTCAAGAGGTCAAGATTTTTTTAGCACTTTTTTTTGGGAAAAATAGATGTCTACTAATGGGGAAATTTTGTTCAAAGTCCAATTTTAGGTTGCTTTTACAAAGGCTTACCAATGCATTATCTAATTCTCATATTACATATAGGAGAGTTTGCCTTTTTTAAATGGCACCCCATGATTTGATTGTATATAAAAAGTGAAAAATATTTTTCCATTTATTATAAGTTATATATACATGTTTAGGTATCATTGAGCACAAAATTTATGTTGCTAAATATTTATTTTAGTTTTTAAAATATTATTGAATAGATGGCCATTATTATTGAGAATCCATGTAAAAAATATTTAAAATAGAAGTACACGTAAACTTGTATATCAAAGAATCTTGAGAATGGGTAGTACAACTACAAGAATCCTTATAATGCATAATAATGTTCTAGAGAAATTTTGCAATTTCGAAAGGACACCTTATGCTTTTTATTAACTCAAAACTAACCTTAGGAGAATCATTTAGAAAGGTTTCAAGAGAAAGCATATGTTAAAATTTATAAATATTGGTAACTCAAAATTGAGTATTAGTAGATTTCTACAATCCATATTGATATGATCTATACTTCTAGATTTTGATTGTGTGAGAATTTTTCAATCAACATTTCGGGTCACACTCTGTGATCCATAATTAGGACAAGAGAACTTTATGAGATGAAAAAATATGCAGATTGTAGATCAAGATGAACTTAAAAGAGAGAGGAGAGGTAGAGGGAGAGATAGGTGGGAACATGAGAACCGAAGGAAAGGAGAAAAAATAAAATAGAAGTCAACTGACAAAAGCTTTAAAAACTAAGAAAAAAATTAGGAACAAGGAAAAGACCACACAATAAATTGAAAGGAGAGACAACAAAAGAATAAAATAAGAAAATAAAAGGCAAATAGAGATGAAGAAAATAAAAGAATAAAAAAATTTTAAAAATGAGAAGAAAAAGATGTGTATGTATGTAAGTATGTGTGTACATATATGTGTATATATGTAGATATATGTGCATATATGTGTGTATATATGTAGATGTGTAGATATATATGTGTGTATGTATGTATGTACACACACACACACATATATATACACATATACATACACATGCACACACACATACACATACACATATATATGTACACATACATACATACATACACACACATATATACATGCATACATATGTATGTATACATATACATGCATACATATAACAATAAAAGCAATAAAAGAATAAAATAACATAATAACAAAAAGAATAAAATAAACTAATAACTAAAAAATGAGGTTAACAAAAAGAGAAAAAACATGTGTGTGTGTGTGTGTGTGTGTGTGTGTGTGTGTGTGAGAGAGAGAGAGAGAGAGAGAGAGAGAGAGAGAGATTGCAAGTCTAAAAATAAAATGAAACTTAAAAACCTCTAAGAAATAAGAGAATAGATACAAAGAAATAAATAAGAGACAAAAACAAGTGGAAATAAAAGAGAAGAAAAATGAATATAAAAAATATATACTTATATATGTCATATGTATATATATATTACAATTGTATATGAATATAATAAGAATGT
>MU224600.1:312841-347206 GCA_018584345.1 Thuja plicata
TATATATGTATATATATATATCTATATATATGTGTGTGTGTGTGTGTGTGTATAAAGTATTTTCATATAAATTTGTAATATACACATATGACATATATAAGTATATATATGGCATAAGTATATGTCATTGTTGTGTTTGAATGAGGAGAGTTGGTACTTTGCTAAGTATGCTAGCGTCATTCATATGCTTTGTTGGCTGGGTTCTCACATTTACACAACTATTTTCACATCATGTGGTGTTAATGATCCTTGTCATGTCATTCAATGGGGGTTTTTTTGTTACATGGGTCGACGTCTTGTCATTTTTCTCTTTCTAAGAATGATATTTATTTGGTTTTTTGGGAGTCTTTTTCTCTCACAATGTAATATTCTCCAACTCTCCACTTCCTCTGTGCTCGATTACTCTCTTCTTCAATTGGTTTTTTGCTCTCAATCTAAATGGATATCGTGTGCAACTCCCACAACTAGAGTGGGAAGTTAGGAATGAATGTGACTACATCAAATACATAATAAATATTTTAAAGTTATAAAATTATAAACATCAAATACATACTAAATAATTACTTTTTATTGATGACAATAATTATCACTTGGTTTTGTAATTTTCAAATATTTTTAATATTTATAAAATATATTTAATATAAAATTTCTAATTAAAATTTTTTTGTCTTATAACTTTTAAGTGTGTACATAATTAATATCAAGTTTTTTTGGTCAAATTTTAGAAAATTATTATTTTTTAAATAAATTTTTTGATGAAATTGTTAATGAGTCATAAAGTCGAAATTTTAGATCTATATATTTGAAAAGAGGCTTGACCTATAATTAACATGAGCATGCATTTTATGAAGAGAGATATTTATGAAAAAATAGCTTTAGTTTTTAATATGTCTTGGGCTCATGTGGAAGTCTGTGTTTACAATTTGCTTGGAATTGAGTGGCTTCATTCTCACCCCTCAACACTTCCCACTGAATTAGCTTCTAGACTACTAACGATTCTTATGGACTTAATTTTAGATGAGGAATTGTTTTTCAAATTGCAAAGAAATTGTTGAGTTCAAAGATTTATGATGAGGATGTTCTAAAAATGTTATTGCACTTGCACAAATTGGACTGTGGCTTCTTCCCTATTGTTGGTATCATGGACTTTGCCACTTTCATGAATAATGACTAACAATTATTGTAGGAATGTTTTTTCTATTGTGAATGAATTTTTGCAGGATGGTGGACTGAATTACATTATTAAAGAATTTGAGAGGTTGATCCACTCCACAAATCCTAACTTGACCTCTCCTGCTTTGGATTGCTTCCTAGCCATTTGGACTATGTTGTTTGACAACGATCATTGTATTAGAGATGACATCTTACCAGTTCCTCCCCTGCAAGTTGTGGAGTCTTTTAAGGAAGACCATCTTCCTTCCCTTGTTAAAGATCACCATTCTATTTCCTCAAAGGACACACTTAGTTTAGTATCACTAGACGAAGCATATGTACATGTTGATTCATCATCTTCTATGGGTACTCATGATGATGCTTCTTTTCCATCCTCATGGTTGCATTAGCAAGCATTTTTAGTGTTTACACTTGTTGTTTTTTGCTACTATTGTAAACAAACTGACATTATTACAGCTTGGGATTTCTTTGGGGACATGCCATACATTTTGGGTTATACAAACTGATAATATAGTTGTTGGGGGGGGGGGGGGGGTTGGGGNTTGTGGGATTGATGTAACACATTTTGGGTTTCCCACTTGGTTAGGTGTCAAAGGTTAGTCCCTTGAAAGGTTGATGTATCATATTGTTTGTTAGAGCTATAATCGGAGGTTTTCTTCCCACTTCTTTCCTGCTGGTATGCTCTCCTGAACCAGGGTATATATCTTTTTTCTTATTAAGAAATAATATTTTAGTGACTTTTGCCACTTTTACAATATATATATATATATATATATATATATATAGTTTTATTTTTTTGTATATGCGTGTCTGTTTATTTTTTTCTTCCTTTGTCATTTTTTTTTTCATTTTTTTTCTCTTTTATTTCCTCTCTTTTTTTATCTTTTATTTGTTTCTTTGTATCTATTTTCTTATTTTTTATTTCTTATTTCTTAGAGGTTTTTAGGTGTGTGTGTGTGTGGACACACACACACACATATTATTGTATTTTAGGAATGTTATTTTTTTTTGCATTAATCTTATTTTTTAGTTATTAGTTTATTTTATTCTTTTTATTATTTTATTTTTGTTTGTTTTATTTATTTTATTATTATTTGTAGATGTTATTTATTATTTATTTTGTGTGTGTGTGTGTGTGTGTGTGTGTAAAACACACACACACACATTCTTCCTATTTTTTAATTTGTTTTATTCTTTTATTTTCTTCATCTATCTTTGCATTTTATTTTATTATTTTTTGTTATCTCTCATTTCAATTTATTGTGTGGTCTTTTTCATGTTTTTGATATTAATCAGTAGCAAAATAAGGGTGTTGATCCTTACAAAACCATAGCTCGAGGGTGTACATACACAACACACTAACAATGGGTAAACATCAAAATCAACTTATAGAACTAGTAAAGTAAGTAACCATAGGTCATAGACAAGCAACCTATAACCCTCAAAATTAACTCCATAATACAAAGTAGTATCATTCATAACTGTTTAGTTTGAGGATAGCTGCAAATGTAATAGCACTCATATTTTCTTTGTGTTTTCCAAATGCAACAATCTCTCTTTCATTTATATTGGGAATGAGGCAAGGAGAGACATGTCCCTTCATGGGACATGTCCATTCATTATTATTCTTGAGATTAATATAATGACAATTGAGTGTGTGTGTGTGTATGTGTGGAGAGGTATGTCCTTCAAATGACATGCCTCTTACCATTAATTATAATTTAATCAATCTTATAATGTTTCATCAATCAATTATTAATTTAGAATAAGATTAATATTGAATATCAAATTTCATATGAGTAATAATAATAATATAACATGTATAATATATTATTATTAATCAACATATATTATATGTATTCTAAATGATCATACGACTGAAGCTACAAACATTATAACTCCTTATCTAGGGAGGATGATCAAACAAAATGTGTAGTGGTCTCCTGTGTCAACACTTATGACCCTCACCATAGCTACACAAAACATCAACACTTCCTCTTAGCTACGAAAGATAAAATTCATCAAAATGCAATTCACAAAAGACCCAGTACTTTTAAGAGAGAAGCTATCACTTCATCGTGATATCAATAGATATGGTCTTGTAATGTTCCCATTTTTTTGGTCTTTGAGATTAGTTTATATCAGTGCTCTCCATAAGCTAATTAGGTTTTCAAAGGGGGTCGTTTGGCAGAGCCAATGGTTGGTCTCCATTTTGGAGATTTTAGATGTTAGGATTGCTTGTTGTTGGGGTCAGTTGGGAAGACTTACTATTTTGGCTAAGTCACCTCTTGCCAATTTCTATTTCTGGATGGTGGAATTCAGTGCCCAGTGTTTAGCATGACGTGGAGATGGATCGATTGGATTAATTAAATCTTTTGTATTTAATTAATCTAGGAGTTATAAGTTATATTGTTAATGATTAATGATATCTTATGTTTTAATATGAGACTTATTATTTTATATGGTTATCATTAATTTGGATTTTATCCTAAGTTTGGAAGGAGTAACTTTTTAAGTTATGTGAAGTGTGTGGATGAAGACTTCAAACCGAGGTTCAAGGTGAAGGTTCAGTTTTTATAAATATTGGTTTCGAAAAGCAAAGAAGGATCATCTTATGCATTTTACAAAACTTATGTCTTGGAGAATTGAGGAAGGGTTTCTAGAACTTCTGATAATCAAATTGTGAATTTGATCTAGTGTTTCAGCACTCTGAATTGGACGTTCATGTCTAGTGAATTGTGTAAGGGTGGTGATAGCAGTGAGAAATCATAGTGGTTTGTTGTAACGTCAGCTGTAGAGGAGGCTGCGAATTGTATTATGGAATGATGACGTTATGGATGGGAGTTGAATCTGATCAGTGACTTGGCTTCACTTCTTCCGATATCCTTCAGCCGCATTAGAGACTCTCAGCGGCATTTGGCTTTGAAACACATGTTGGAGACAATGCATAACAATCAGCTTATAGATGTCGTGGCTACCGCATATAGATAGTGGAGCCAATAGCTTGGAGGAGTAAGAGGTAGCGTTCTAAATAGTTTCCATTAGATAATGATTAATGGACATTTAATGGATTGTTAATGTCGTACAATTTGATATAGTGATTTTCAATTGTCTCTAAAGGAGTTAAGTTTTACTTGGTGAAATATCTATTTGGCATTTATATATTGGAAAATGTTTTTATAAAAAAAGATGTATATTTGTTTTCAAAAGAAAGTATAGATTGTATTATCTAGTGAAGTGAATTTGGCTTGAAATTATAAAGAAGAGCCATGCATGCTCTTTACAGTGGTATCAGAGCATTTTTCTTGCCAGCCTACAGGGAAGTGGGATTTTGTTTTTAAATTTAATGTAGAGAGATAGATACATTCCAGGCTTCCATTACACTCCCAGAGGGAGAAATTCTCCTTTTCCTGGTGATCAGGGATAGGGAAATATGGAAGGAAGAATTCCAGATAACACAGGTTGATGAAGATGGAGAAGCTAGGACAGTGTTTAGGAATTGGTGTAAGAGCACCCTCAAATCCATCAACTTCAAGCACACCAGTGGATACAAATTCAAAGGGTTAGGTTATGATTGGATCTAGGATCCAAATTTTTTCAATAAGTCCTACTTGTAAGACAAGAAGACACTAGGTATTGTTATAAGCCTAAGGTGTCTACCTTAGTCCATTTTGGATTAATATTGGGTAGGATGGGTTTAGATTAGTCTAGGACACTTAAAGACGGTTCAAAATGTTCAAGTAACCTCTTTAAGGTCTTTAGTAAAGTCTAGGAGTCTAACTATGCAAGGATTAGTACAATTGACAACTTTTGTCAAAAGTTGTCAATGTTGTCATGTTGCATAATGCAACTTTTGGTTGAAAAGTTGCAAATTTTGAATCCCAACGTTCACAACCACATTTTTCAGTTGAAACTATTTGGGAATTTTATTTGAAGGTTGAAAAACCTTACTCTAAGGTTGGAGTGAACCTATTGTAGAATTTCATCTTTCTGATCAATAAAATCAACCATTTTCTTTGTATTTCCGACTGTATTCTGAGTTGTACAGATTGGTATGGATCCTAATGCACCACTGAAGGACACCAAAATTTTTCCTAGATTCTTAATTAAATTTTTCATCTAGTTTGGAGTCTTGAAGTGTAGGGGATCGAAAGATAGAGAATTTTGATTGCCCACTAGTCACAGAAAGGCCCTACCTAGGGTTTCGAGAGTAAAATCCTCTTCCCAAGAGATTCCACCATGGTAAAATCCCAAGACTTATTGTAAAGAAGGGATTGAGGATGTATTATAAGATTTTTGTGGTCTCAGATCAGGAGGAAGTCAATGGAGAGAGGAATGATTAAACCCTCTTGATAGGCATCTCAATGTGACTGTCCAGAGTTTGGTATTTGATGCACAACTTAGTCCAGGGGTGGAATTAAGACTTGAAACCAAGGATTTAGAGGTTTCTAGTGATCCTACACATGTTCCAATAGTTTTGGTTAGGAATTGGAACCATTTTAAGATTCTTTATTTGTAAATGGAGACCTAATTGTCAATTAGGCCTAGGAGAGATTTGTGTGCTCAAGGAGTTGGGTGATTGGTCATAAGCCCTAGCTTGGTGGATATTGGTGGTGAGTGGTTTGGAACATCTAAGGGTGATTTATACTTAGCTTGGTGGAATTCCAAGTAAGTTTCTATTTGAAATCCATTTGTGTTCCTTGTAGCCCTTTGTAGTCTTTGATATCTTGAAGGTGTCTTGAGAGTGAATGGGTGTGGGATTTGTCTTTCATAGAATCTAAAAAAAGTGTATAGCCTTTGTGGAACCTATTCCATACCTTAAATTATGGGTTATAGTTGCGGCTCAATAGTTCCCTAAGGGTATTGAGGACTAGTGAAAGGATCTAGTCTTGTATGTGTGGGTTTTGGGAACTCTATCAGAGCCCTAGATTATGTGGTTGTTGGGTAAGGTCTTGAACCTTTGTGTGATATTTTCATATAGTTTAGGGGTCTACTCCAATTTGTATCGGAGAACCTAGTAGATCTTTGGAGGAAGACAAGTTCCAAACATATTAAATGGGGGAGAAGACAGTGAACTACCAAAAAGAATGACAAATGCAGAACTACTGAGAGTAGTGAAAGAAAATGAAGCAGAATGGAAGTGGATGAGGCAAGAAATGGAGAAGCTTAAAGAACAAGTCAAGAAAGGGAATAGTGGAAACTTTGGAGTTGAAGAGGAGGGGAGTGATGAAGAAATAGAAGAAGAGATCCATGTGGACCAGAGGCTACTTGTGAAGACTTTGAAGTCTTTGGAAAGAAGAACCATGGACACTAGGCTTTATCTGTCTATCTATAGTGGGAAGATGGATCCAGAAGAAGTCATGGATTGGGTTAATGCACTCACTAGTTTCTTTCACTGTGAGGAGATACTAGAGCATCAAAAAGTAAAGATAGGAAAATCCAAGGTGAAGGGATCTACCCTAACTTGGTGGAATTTCACTCAAGTAGAGAGGGTGAAGATGGATAAGAATCCAATAGGCACATGGAAGAAGAAGGTGGCCTTTGTGAAGGAGGCTTATGTGCCAGAATATTATGAAGTTCAAATTCATAAGAAAAGACAAATTCAGAGACAAAAGGACATGGATGTCTCCAGGTATACATAAGAATTCCATAGGCTCTCAATGAAGTCCAAGATGGTGGAACCAGAGAGTGTTAATCTTGCAAGATATATACAAGGACTAAGGATAAATATACAAGATGAGTTAAGTTTATGTTCTCCTACAACTATCCAAAAATGCTATCAACTAGCATTAATGGTGGAAGAAAAGCTCAAAATAAATCAAGAACAAAGTGGGAGAGGAAGAGGCCAAAGATATTTTGGAAATAGAGGAAGAGGAACAAGCAATGGGAGAGGACAAACTCCTAGAAACTTTGGGGAAACCAATCAAGAGAACACTTTTGGAGAAATTAGTTCTAGAGGCTCCTATATAGGAAGGAGAGGAGATTCAAGGGGAAGGTTTGGAGGAAGGAATCCAAGACCTCCAAGATGTTACAAATGTAACGAACCAAGGCACCTTGCATCCAAGTGTCCAGAGAAGGAAAGAAATCAGACAGAGAGAAGTGAAAACATGGTTAGGGAGGAAGATAACCAAGGGGATCCTACACATGCATCTTATGCACCACATGAAGAATGGGAATTCCTTATGATGAGAAGGACTTTGTTGAAGGATCCAAGCACTCAAGAACCCCCACAGAGGAAGAATCTGTTTAGAACCACCTGCACAAGTGGAGACAAGGTGTGCAGAATGGTGATAGACAGTGGGTCTATGGACAACTTAGTGTCTGAAGAGGCAATGAAGAAGTTGAAGTTGAGAATGGTACCAAATCCAAAACCTTACAAGGTTTCATGGCTCACAAAGAACCAAAAAACTCTCATAAAGGAACAAGCATGGGTGGAATTCCAACTTGGAAAATACAAAGACATTGTGCCATTGTGCCAATGGATGCCTGCCACTTGCTACTTGGAAGGCCTTGGAAATATGATGTGGAGGCTCATCATGATGGGAGGTTGAACACCTATAATATCAACTAAAAAGGAGAAAAGGTAACTTTCTTACCCCTACCTGATAATACAGAAGAACAAAAGGACTCTAAATTTCTTTTTCTAGGTGAAAAAGAATTTTTGAAAACTTTAAAGGAAGAAAGAGCCCCTTGTTATGCCTTAGTCATTCTACCTAAGCATGATAGACCTAAGAATGTTGAGAAGGAAGTAAAACCCTTGAGAAGAGTAGGTCCTAAAGAGGTAGCAGACCTACTAGACCTATACAAAGATATTGTAACCAAAGACTTGCCAAATGAGCTACCCCCTGTTAGAGAGATAAATCATAACATAGACTTAATCCCTGGAGCAACTTTACCAAACAAATAAACATATAAGTTGACCCTATAGAAAAACAAGGAGATGGAAAATCAGATACAATAACTCTAAGATAAGGTTCTGATAACAAAAAGTCTTAGTCCTTGTGCATTATCTGCACTTTTGGCTCCTAAAAATGAAGGCATGTGGAGATTGTGCATGGATTCTAGAGAAAAAATAGAATCACAATTAGGTATATGTTTCCTAAGCCTAGGATAGAAGATCTATTGGATCATTTAGGATGGGAAAGGTACTATTATAAGGTGGATTTGAAGAGTGGATACCACCAAATAAGGATTAGGGATGGAGATGAGTGGAATATTGCCTTCAAAACAAATGAGGGCTTATATGAGTGGAGGGTGATGCCATTTGGGTTATCCAATGACCCAAGCACATTCATGAGGATCATGAATGAAGTGCTCAAAACCTTCCTTGGAAAAAATTTCATAGTATATCTTGATGATATCCTTATTTTCTGTAAGGATAAAGAAGAACATTTGAAGCATCTTAACTTGGTCCTTGAAAGATTACATGAAGAGAAACTTTTTATAAACTTGGAAAAGTGTGTTTTTATGCAAGAGGAGTTGGTCTATTTGGGCTTTGTGATTTCAGGTGGGAACATCAAAATGGACCCTGAGAAGGTGAAATCCATCCTAAGTTGGCCCTCTCCTAGGACAATGACAGAAGTCAAGAGTTTTCATGGACTTGCATCCTTTTATAGAAAGTTCATTAGAAACTTCAGTCAGTTATGTGCTCCCATCCTTGAGACAATCAAAGGGGGACAAAAATGCAGGTTTGTGTGGACCAAAGTTGCAGAAGAAGCCTTTCAAATGTTGAAGAAAAAGGTAATGGAGAAACCCATCTAGGTGTTTCCTGATTTTCAGAAAGTTTTCACCATTGAATGTGATGCTTCTAACCTTACTATAGGGGTTGTCTTGAGCCAAGAAGGAAGACCTATAGCCTTTTTCAGTGAGAAACTGAATGAATCAAAGAGGAAATACTCTTCTTATGACTTGGAACTATATGCATTAGTCCAGTCATTGAAGAAATGGAGGCACTACCTCCTACCAAAGGAATTTGTTGTCTTCACAAACAACCAAGAACTTAGCTTCTTGAATAGTAAAGAAAAATTAAGCCATAAACATATGAAATGGGTGGAGTCAATATAAGCTTACACTTTTTCAATTAAACACAAAAAAGGAATTTCCAATAAGGTGGAAAATGCATTGAGTAGAAGGACTCTAACAGTGCAAGAAATTTAGCTTCAAAGTGTAGGGATTGATTCATTAAAAGACATATATAAGGATGATGATGATTTTAGTGTTATTTATGAAGTGTGTTCTGATTTCTCTGAGGCTTACCATGTTGAGTATGCATATTTTCTGATTCAGAATGGTCTACTATTTGAGGGACACTAGTTATGCATCCCCAAGTGTTCAATGAGAGAAAACATAATCAGAGAGAAGCATGCAGGTAGCATGGGAGGACATTTTGGTTTGGATAAGACATTGAAACAATTAAGAAGGTTTTACTATTGGCTAAAGCTTCAAACTGAAGTGGGGAAGATTGTGGAGACATGTACAATCTGTCAGAGGGCCAAGGGCACATCTACAAATGCAGGGTTGTATCAACCTTTACCTATTTCTAAAGGCCTTGGGAGAGTTGTAGTATGGATTGTGTAATGGGATTTCCTAGGAAACAAAAAGGACATGATAACATCTATGTAGTGGTGGATAGATTTAGTAAAATGACTCACTTCATTCCATGTAAAAGCACCAATTATGCATCATCTATTGCAAATCTATTCTTTAAAGAGATTGTTAGGATCCATGGCTTACCACAAACTATTTTTTCAGACAAAGATGTCAATTTTATTGGTCACTTTTGGAGGACCTTATGGAAAAGGTTAGATCCCAATTTGAGTTTTAGCTCTACCTACCATCCACAAACAGATGGGCAGACAAAGGTTGTTAACAAGTCACTTGGAAACTTGCTTAGGTGCTTGAAAAAGCAATATGGTGACAAATGGGATTCAGTCCTATCCCAAGAAGAATTTGCCTTCAATGACTCAGTCAATAGGAGCACTAGGAAAAGCCCTTTTCAGATTGTGTATGGACAAAGTCCAAGAGGCATCTTGGAACTTAGAGAACTTCCTCAAAACACTCCAGTCAGTGCCCATGGTGAACAGTTTGCAGAGAGTATGAAGGAGATTCATGACTCAGTGAAGTTGGAACTAGCAAAAAGTGCAGAGAAGTATAAACAAGCCAGGGATAAACACAGAAGGGATGTCAAGTTTCAAGTTGGAGACTTGGTGTGGGCTTACTTGAGAAAGGAGAGATTTCCCAAGGGAAAGCATACTAAACTGATAATGAAGAAAGTAAGACCTTGTCTAGTGTTGAAGAAAGATGGGTTGAATGCCTATGAAATTGAATTGCCCTCACACCTTGGTATATCCCCTATCTTTAATATTTGTGGTCTGACACCCTATAAAGGTGATGTGAATCCAGGTACAAAAGTGCATGAAGAAGAACTTCAAGAAGATGTTGCAAGGATACCCTCTCATGATCCAGAGAAGCTCAACAAGATCTTGGATACAAATATCATTAAACAAACTAGATACAATGTTTACAAGAAATTCTTGATCAATTGGTAAGGGATTCCTGATGAAGAAGTTGTCTGGATGGATGAACAAGAGATGCAGAAGCATGGTTCAAGTTTGCAGGAACTCATCTCAAGAGGACTTGAGATTAATGCACCCGAGGAGTATGGTGCAGGAGCACCCTAAAATCCATCAATTTCAAGCACACCAGTGGATATAAAATCAAAGGGTTAGATTACTGATTGGATCTAGGATCCAAATTTTTTCAATAAGTCCTACTTGTAAGATGAGGAGACACTAGGTATTGTTATAAGCCTAAGTTGTCTACTTTAGTCCATTTTGGATTAATATTGGGTAGGATGGGTTTAGAGCAGTCTAGGAAACTTAAAGAAGGTTCAAAATGTTCAAATAAACTATTTAAGGTATTTAGTTATGTCTAGGATTCGAACTATGCAAGGATTAGTACAATTGACAACTTTTGTCAAAAGTTGTCAATGTTGTCATGTTGCATAATGCAACTTTTGGTTGAAAAGTTGAAAATTTTGAATCCCAACATTCACAACCACATTTTTTAGACAGAACTATTTGGGAAATGTATTTGAAGGTTGAAAAACCTTACTCCAAGGTTGGAGTGAACCTATTGTAGAATTTCATCTTTCTAATCAATAAAATAAACCATTTCTCTGTATTTCTAACTGTATTTTGAGTTGTATAGATTGGTACAGATCCCAATTCACCACTCAAGGACCCCAAAAGTTGGCATAGAGTCTTACTTGAATTTTCCATCTGGTTTTGAGTCTTGAAGTGCAGGGTATCGAAAGATAGAGAATTTTGATTGCCCACTGGTCACATAAAGGCCCTACCTAGGATTTCGAGAGTAAAATTCTCTTCCCAAGAGATTCCACCATGGGAAAATCCTAAGCCTTGGTGGAAAGAAGGGATTGAGGATGTATTATAAGATTTATGTTGTCTCAGGTCAGGAGGCGGTTGATGGATAGAGGAATGATTAAACCCTCTAGACATGCATGTCAATGTGACTGTCCAAAGTTTGGTATTTGATGCACAACTCGGCCCAAGGGTGGAATGAAGAATTGAAACCAAGGATTTAGAGGTTTCTAGTGATCCTACACATATTCCAATAGTTTTGGCTAGGAATTTGAACCATTTTAAGATACTTTCTTTGTAAATGGAGACCTAATTGTCAATTAGGCCTAGGAGATATTTGTGTGCTCAAGGAGTTGGGTGATTGGTCATAAGCCCTAGCTTGGTGGATATTGGGGGTGAGTGGTTTGGAACATCTGAGGGTGATTGATACTTATTTTGGTGGACTTCCAAGTAAGTTTCTATTTGAAATCCATTTTTGTTCCTTGTAGCCCTTTGTAGTCTTTGATATATTGAAGGTGTCTTGAGAGTGAATGGGTGTGGGATTTTTCTTTCATAACATCTAAAAAAAGTGTATATCCTTTGTGGGACCCTATTCCATCCCTTAAATTGTGGGTTCTATTTGTGGCTCAATAGTGCCCTAAGGGTATTGAGGACTAGTGGAAGGATCTAGTCTTGTATGTGTGGGTTTTGGGACCTCTGTTAGAGCCCTAGATTGTGTGGTTGTTGGGTAAGGTCTTGAACCTTTGTGTGATCTTTTCATATAGTTTGGGCCTCTACTCCAGGAATATTGCGCACAGCCAGCAGGAACTGGCAAATGGCCAGCAACAGATGACATCTTTATCACAAAATTTTGCTAATACTCTCCAGCGCATTTCATTGCCACGCAATCAAGGTAGGGACAAAGATACACGAAGTGTCTCAGCTGGTTCTCACAAGACCATAGTTGATTTGACAGGTACATAGGACAAGCCTCTGCGTCCTAGCTTCTTGAGGCCTGAGATCGATGATGTTAATTTTGATGATGAAGTTTCATTCACTGATGATGTATTGGCTTTACATACTGAATGGGATGCTTTACCACCTGAAGTATAGAAACATCTTAATTTTGACAGTTTCATGACTCAGAAGAGAGAAAATTCTAAAGGTAGAACTGATGGGAGATAGAGACAGGTGAATCATGAATTGAAATAGGTAACTGACAAATTGACGTTGACACACTTTGATGGGAGTGGGAAGATGACATCCAGAGCTTGGATTCACAAGCTTGACACTTATTTGACGTTACATCCTAAGTCTAAGGAGGATGCCATTAGGTTTTCTATTTTGCATTTAGATGGTATAACCCATGATTGGTGGTACCATGGGTTGGTCTCTTTACATCATGATCAGATCATCTCCTACTAGGAGTTTGTAGATGGTTTGGTAGAAAATTTTGATCAGAAGGATCCATAAACTTATTTCTGGGACCTTTCTCAACTCAGGCAGACCGGTAGTTTGGAATCCTTTATTGCTAAATTCTTGAGACTCTCTGTCATGGTTCCTAATATGATAGATATATGATTGTTTATGTTATTTATAGAGGGATTATAGGAGCCCTTAAGTGGGTGACTTAGAGTATTTGGTTTTCAATTCCTATACAGGGCCATCAAGAAAGATAGGAACATGGAGCTTGTAGCCTCTAAAGGGAAAGTGTAGCCTAAATCTACTACTTTATCCGCAAATAAGGTACCTCCACCAGTGATTGATGAAAAAAAAATTTGCTGGGAAATATGATGAGGCAACTCATGAGGATTTGAGGAGGAGACAATTGTGTTTTTGGTGCAAGGAGCCTTTTAACAGAGAGCACAATTGTCCCTTAAGGCCTAAGAGTAAGGAAAAATGTTCTATGTAGGTGTACTATGATAAGGTTGAGGCTGAGAATCCTCATCAACTTGTTGATTCATATATTGATGAGGGTTAGAGGGTCTCTACAGATTTTGGTCCCGATGCCAAAATATCTCCCATATTGTTGTCCACTTTTGTGCCACTTTTCACTGGTTTCAGACTAAGGGGATTAGTGGAAGGACAACATTGTATTTTTATATTGGATACTGGAGCTACACACAGTTTCATTCATGAGAAAGTTGTTAGACAGTGTGGTATTTAGGTAGAGGAGTTTCTAGGATTTCAAGTTAGGGTGGCTGATGGTTATACCCATACCTGTACCAGACACATTAATCATCTCTCTTTGTTCTTTGGTGATTACAAGTTGAAATCTGGTTTCTATGTGCTCAATTTGGGAGATATGGATGTGGTCTTAGGGATGCAATGGTTACAAGAGATTAAGGAATTCTACCTTAGCTTGAACTTGTTGGAGATGATATTTGAGTATCAGGGTTGGAAGTATGTGCTACATTGTCTCCCTAAGGGGAGTCTATGCACTATGTATTCTTGTGCAGTAGATAGGGAAGATTCACAGAGGCATGAACCCTTTCAGATAGAGTATGTTACACATCATGTCTCTCACTGTTCACTATTTATTAGCTCTGATAAGTATTTGGGAGTAGTTCACTTTGTGAAAAATCCCTTGTTTGATATGGATGTCACTATGTCTTATGATAATCCGTTGTTCGAGCTCAATGATAATCCCTTTTAGGTGATGAGTGGTGATGATGATGTTTCTTGGGAGCCTATTAGTACACCGAGTTATTAGACAGTTTATATGGGTTGTCAGACAGGGTTTGTTGAACAGTTCACAGAGGTATACAGAGTGAGTAGTGCATATAGTTTTACATTTGATCCTCATGTTTAGGATATATACTAGTTCCAAAGTACATCAGTGCATATTTTTTATGAATGGTATGATAGTTTAGTTGGTGCAAAGATTGGAGGAAAGTTCAATTTATCGGTTGAGTTACTCTCATATGGTGTTTCTAGTTCAGTCTCATCGGTGCGAGTTTTGAGTTTAGTTTATCTGACTATGCTAATTTTTTTGTGGATGTTGGAGATATTTTTACGCGAGTTTGGTTATGACAAGAACATTACACATGTCTATCCATGGGATCCAGGTGTACTGCTCTGTTGCGTTGATTTTTTTTATGATTGCTTGAGGACAAGCAATCTTAGGAAGGGAGGATTTTAATGTCCCCATTTTTTTTGTCTTTGAGATTAGATTATATCAGTGATCTCCATAAGCTAATTAGGTTGTCAGAGGGGTTTGTTTGGAAGATCCAATGGTTGGTCTCCATTCTGGAGATTTCAGATGTCAGGATTGCTCGTTGTTGTGGTCAGTTGGGCAAACTTACTATTTTGGACAAGTCACCTCTTGCCAATTTCTATTTTTGGATGGTGGAATTCAGTGTCCAGTGTCCAACATGAGGTGGAGATGGATCAATTGGATTAATTAAATCTACTATATTTAATTAATCTTGGAGTTATGAGTTATATCGTTAATGATTAATGATATCTTATGTTTTAATATGAGACTTATTATTTAAGATGGTTATCATTAATTTGGCTTTTATCCTAAGTTTGGAGGGAGTAATTTTTTAAGTTATGTGAAGTGTGTGGATGAATACTTCAAATCGAGCTTCAAGGTGAAGGTTCAATTTTTATATATATTGGTTTCGAAAAGCAAAGAAGGATCATCTTATGCATTTTATAAAACTTGTGTCTTGGAGAATTGAGGAAGGGTTTCCAAAACTTTTGCTAATTGAATTGTGAATTTGATCTAGTGTTTCATCACTCTGAATTGGACGTTCATGTCCAGTGAATTGTGTAAGGGTGGTGATAGTGGTGAGAAATCACAGTGGTTTTTTGTAATGTTAGCTATATAGGAGGTTGCAAATTGTATTCTTGAATGATGGCATTACGGATTGGAGGTGAATCTGATCAGTGACTTGGTGTCACTTCTTCCAATAGACTTTAGTCGCATTAGAGACTCTTAGGAGCATCTGACTTTGAAACGCATGGTGGAGACAATGCACATCAATCAGCTTATGGATGTTGCGGCTAGCATATAGACAGTGCAACCAACATCTTCGAGGAGTAAGAGGTAGCGTTCTAAATAGTTTCCATTAGCTAATGATTAATGGCCATTTAATGGATTGTTAATGTCATACGATTTGATATAGTGATTTGTAATTTTCTTTAAAGGAGCTAAGTTTTACCTGGTGAAATATCTATTTGGCATTTATATATTGGAAAATGTTTTTTTTTTTTAAATATGTATATTTGTTTTCAAAAGAAAGTATAGATTGTATTATCTAGTGAAGTAAATTTGGCTTGAAATTACAAAGAAGAGCCAGGTAGGCTCTTTACAAGTCTGACCAAGAATATCAAGTCTCATGATACTCACCGTAACTCAAAAAAATATTTTAGATATCACCTCAATATGATATCAAAGATATGGTCTGACCAAGAATATCTAGTCTCATGATATTCACCATAACTCAGAAAGTTTTTTAGATATCACCTCAATATGATATAAGAGATATGATTTGACCAAGAATATCAAGTCTTATGATATTCACCATAACTCAGAAAGTATTTTAGACATCACCTCAATATGATATCAAAGATATGGTCTAACTAAGAATACCAAGTCTTATGATATTCACCATAACTCAAAAAGTATTTTAGATATCACCACATTATGATATTAGAGATATGCTATGACCAAGAATATCAAGTGTCGTGATATTCACCATAACTCAGAAAGTATTTTAGATATCACCTCAATATGATATCAGAGATATGATCTGACCAAGAATATCAAGTCTTATAATATTCACCATAACTCAAAAAGTATTTTAGATATCACCTCAATATGATATCAGAGATATGGTCTGACCAAAAAGACCAAGTCTCATGATATTCACCATAACTCAAAAATGTCCTATAGGTAATGTGCACATGTACCCTCAATAATACTTACCATAGGAATATTTATCATCTATCATGATCTATTTCAGCCATCATAAGATGTCTATCACAATAGAAGATCATGGTCTGTTTAAGGAACTCAATCCACCATGCAATATATCATCTATCATGATCTGTTTAAGCCAT
Source organism: Thuja plicata (assembly GCA_018584345.1). Lineage (NCBI taxonomy): Eukaryota > Viridiplantae > Streptophyta > Pinopsida > Cupressales > Cupressaceae > Thuja > Thuja plicata. Next base: position 329,443 of record MU224600.1, read on the forward strand.
CATAAGATGTTTATCACAATAGAAGGCCATGGTTTTTTTAAGGAACTTAATCCACCATGAAAAATTTCATCTATCATGATCTATTTCAGCTATCATAAGATGTCTATCACAATAGAAGATCAAGTTATTGTAATATCGTCACCTTCCAATAACTCTAAAAAATAAAAGTGATAATCATTTGGAAGTCATCACTTCCTCATTATTTACACAGGGGGAAGGCCCATTAAAAATATGGAGTCACACATATGACATCCATCATGCATCAGTGTAGAGGGTGAAAATAAGGGATTTCACCTTGAACTTCTCTAACACAGAAGAACTCATTGAGCGGATATCAATTTGTTGATCTTTTTATCCAAGATTTCTTAAGATGAACTGTCAGAATCCATCTGAGTCTAATACCAATCTTCTTAGCTCCTCATCCAAAGTTACCTCTGAAGACCCAGACTCCCTCGGAATCTAATATCAATCTTATTTTTCTTGCAAGAGCATCTCCATAAAATATCAAGGAAAATAGCTCTTATAGTATGTATAGAAATACATATGAGAGAGAGAGAGAGATTATAATGAGTAGATAAATTTAATATTCAAGGATAATAAATAATTATCTGCGCATCAACATCCTTGACACAAGTTGCTTCAATGAAGGTCCATATACATCAAATCATAAAACACCTTCTCATATTATTTGAGAGACATCTCCCCTTTGAATTATCTCCCCACTAAGGATGGTTCAAATGGAAATGTAACATTGGTTATTATTGCCTCCCACAATGTACAATTCTCACTATTATATCATTGAACAATTCTCATGTCTTCTTGTGAAATGACTTGATTGCTCCAAGAGAGGTGACACTCTATAATTAATACTTTATTTCTAGAAAGAGACACCCTTCCTTGAATATGTGCTTTTTTATTAATTCTTGTCCACGATCATAAAAAAATAATATATCACTTTAATGAAAATCACTTTCAGGAATTTCACATAGACCCTACACAGTCGGTCATAACTTTTGAACCTGACATTTTCTATCCAAACGCTTTGGTGAGATTCTCCAAAATTGGTTTGTCACCAACATATCCAAAATGCAGAAACATCCAACAGTTTATTTTTTATATATGCTCCTTGTATGGAGACTGTATTTTTTTAGATAGACACACATTAACCATCAAGAAAATACTCTCTTACATTTGTAGTCTGGCTCTGATACTATGTTATGTTTTACGATAGCTACAAATGTAATAGCACTCTTATATTTTCTTTGTGTTTTCCAATTGCAGCAATCTCTCTTTCATTTATATTGGGAAGGAGGCTAGGAGAGACATGTCCCTTCATGGGGCATTGTCTATTCATTATTATTCTTGTTATTAATATAATGATAATTGATTGTGTGTGTGTGTGTGTTTAGAGAGGCATGTCCTTAAAATGACATGCCTCTTCCCATTAATTATAATTTAATCAACCTTGTAATATTTCATCAATTAATTATTAATTTAGAATAATATAATAGATTAATATTTAATATTAAATTTCATATGATTAATAATAATATAACATATATAATATATTATTATTAATCAACATATATTATATGTATTCTAAATTATCATACGACTGAAGCTACAAACATTAACAATAACAAAAAAAATCCTAACCCTATAGCTGAAAAAATAGAACAACAAACTAGTGTCCAAGAAGGTAACCAGGCTAACAATAAAAATATTCACAAAAACCCCAGAGAGGTTGGTGCCACAACCCCATTGAACTAGTGATTGTGCATTATAGTAGGGTCTGATGTCGCAACCTCATTGGTGCAACACATGTGTCCAATCTTCTGTAAGGAATTTAAACACATCCTTGTAGTTGCCTTCATTCCGCACATCATTGATGAACATCTTACGTTGCAGCAGGCACAAGAAAATTGTAGATTTGTGCATCACTCGAAGGCTAAACTTGAAAATGTTGCTTCACTCAATTTTTCTTCAGGTTGTCCATCTTACTATTTAGGTTAGGAAAATACAATGTATAAGTCGCATTGTAGTTAGGAAGAATTGGATTATCCTAAATTGGCAACATGTCAAAGCCATGATCAATGGCCCCCTCCTTCACCCTATCAGAAGTGTGGGTCACATTGTTTGAGGTAGGCTTATTCTTACTATCAATAACATCTGCATCAATATCTTCACACTGATCTTCTCACTTTCCTTCTCATATTTCTAATTACCCTACTCAGTGTTTTCCTTTGAGTCATAATAAACCAACATTTTTTTTCCTTTCTTTGCAAACCTAGTGGCCAATATGTTGGATCTATGAGGAGTGTTGTGCTCCTCCTTGACCTCCTTCTCATCTTCATTGTTTACATCCTAAACAAAAAAAAAAAAAATAGTTTTCTTGGTGGGGGGGATTTTTTCTCTTCCTCTTGGAGGTGGACAACAAGGATTCATTACCTTTCAAGCTAGGTCTTTTTCTTGTCATTTCTAGTTTTTTTTTAGTTTCTTAGGATTTTGTTACTTGACTTTCATTTTAATTTTTATCCTTTCCCTTAGTTCTTGTCTTCCCTCCTCTCCCACATGTTTCTCCCTCTATCTCTTCTCTCTAGTTTACATTATTCTTGATCTGCAATCTCCATGTTTTTTCATCTCCTTAAGTTGACTTGTCATGTTGATGGATCATAGAATGTGACCCGAAACGTTCACTAAAAAATTCCCACACAATCAAAATCCAGAAGTATAGATCATATAGAACTTTGAAAAAAAATTCAAAAATACAAGAAACAAGTATTTTTATTAATAGAATTCAAGAGAGTCAAATACGATACTTTGGTTTTCATGTCTATATCTTATATTTTGAGTTTTATTACACCACCAAATAATAATATAACAAGATTTTATTATATTGCCTATATTTATTGTGAAAGACCTCGGGTCTTTTTTCCTATTAGTGAAGCTAGCCTTTTTAGTGGTGCTCAAGCCTTTCACTTTAATTGTTGATTCAAGAGGGGTAGAGATTGGAATAATCAAAGGCACTTTCAAATAAACAAGATCACACATTTGTTTCAATGATTTTTCACTATGCATCATTGATTTTGTTAATCCTTGGACGTATTATTTTGGTTCTTGAATTTAGTATTGTATAAAAATGGATAGATCTCATTGGTTGAATCTCATAGAAAAACTCAAACCTTCTATTTTGGGCTAAAAATTCTCTATTTAAAAAGAAGAAAATAATTCCTTCCCTCACCACACATACCAACAACTTTCTCTATCTCAAGCTCTCACATGCATACCATCTATTTGTGACTTGAAGCTATCATGAGCTCTTGCATGCATATTTTTGTAGTGTTTTGTTGCAGCACAATCCTTTGACATTGGAGAGATCACCTTTGGAAGATCGTGTCACTATCCTGGAGGCTTCTCTTGGTTGTTTTGACTATCTATCCTTGACTATGGAGATTTAGTGATATCATTTTTATTTCGATAACATATTTTATTTTATTTCCATTTGAAGCATTTACATATGTTGTCTCTTCTCTATATTTTTATTGTTTATTATTTGTATTGTCTATGAATAGAGGTAGAAATACCAAAGTGAGGGCTTGACTAAGGAAAGCCTCTTAACACAACTACCTAACCTTTCTCCTTGTTTTATTTGTGTATGGGTTCTTTTAGGATTTCTCATGGATTCAACATATCAATAGCCTCTAACCTTTATTTTTTGTTTATTTTAATCACTTCAAGAAGTTATTATTCATTTTCATTGCACTATATTTCTATCTATATAGTCATTAGTTTTAAATTTGTGTAGGTACACACTTAGTATTACTCTATATATTCTTGTTTCTCATCCATTTTAGACGATGACGTGCTACACTATAATCTATGCATGATACTGACATCCATGGCAATGAGCTTGTGCAATCTACAGGAGACCCATACACCTCTCCAAATTTTATTTATGTATAAATTAGATGTTATTCTATAAACTAAGGTAGATTATTGAACTTTTCTTTTTGTAATTAAAATTTATGTAAAAGGGCATTGTCTAAACTTTGTTATTTGAATTACAATTAATTTATTTAAAAGGTTAAATCTGTTAGCATTATGTGTTTAGTGTTGTCATTCATGTCAACATGATATGTGCATTGATGTCAACATTCTATGTGCATTGATTTCAATATGTTATCTGCATTTATGTTTAAACCTAATGAAGAGGTGTTTGAGTTTAGTAGTGTACCTGATGCATATAACTATGAGAGAGGTGTTCAATGTTTTCATGTACCTAGTTATGAGAAGATGAGATATGTAGGAAAGAGGATTTCAAGTTTAATATGAAAGAAAGAGTATCTGAAGCCCTTATGGGAGAATTCTCTGAATTTATCTACATAAGAAGTTTGATTTGTGTTTTGTTATTTGTTGACAGTATGGTTGGTTGTCAAGAATAGTCAAGAAAGGTCTAGGGAATACTCTATATTGCTCTGCATTAACATTTCTAGGTGTGTATTTTGGTTGACATGTTCCTAATGTTTGATTAGTTTTATATTTAGAGATCTTATGTTGGTTTTCTCTACAAGTGAATTTATATTATTCCAAGTGTGATATTGTTGTCAATGTTGGTCTATGGCCAAATTGATTGATTGCGGTGATTTGATTTATGAATTATTGGCTCACATATGCTTTGGAGGAAAATTTGAGAAGTTAATATGGATATTGGTGTGGTGTGTTGTGTTCCACATGAATTTATGTCCATAATTTGTTTTTTTCATCTAACTGGTTAACGTTCTCCAATGCTTGGGTACATGTTACGTTTAGCGCCAAATTTGGAGAGTGTTGTGCTACTTACACTTTGATTAAATAATTTATGGGAGATAATTTATGATGTATTTGGGTCCCCTTTATCTCCTGGGGTGGACCATATTAAGTGTTCATTCTTTGTGTTAGCCAACTTTGTGTAAATGATGCTTATCTATACCATAGCCAACCTAGTTGCAATTTTGATTGATCAATTTGATATATACAAATGTGTGAATCGTTGAGTTGCGATGTAGATTGACTTGTTTATTTGGGGATCAAATGTGAATTCAATGTGGTGTGAACATGAAAGAGTAGAGCTGCAAGAGAGTGAGTTTGATAGAATTTTTATAGTGATTGATGAAGAGATCCTACATCTTTTCAGTTGATCAATTTCTTGTGCCTGTTAGAAGATAATGGCTCTTTTAGAAACTTGTGAAAACCTATATATTTCCCTAAAGTAAGTGTTCCTTTCAGTGATTTTCAATTACTTTTGTATCTTTCCTAAGATTGGTGGCTTAGCTTAGGGTTGGTGCCTCATTCTACAAGTTCTTTTTAGGTGCAGTCCACTCATTGGCCTATGACCTAAAACATTTGTAAGTGGTGATTTATATTGTGATGTATGTGTATCCTCACGTATAGCTAGAATAAAAAAAAAAAAAATTTAATTAACACAATGTATAACTTAGAATCTTCTTCTACAATACTAGAATAATTATTGTTTAGATTTCAAATTGTAGTTGTGCATGAAGAGGAGAGCCTAAAATTGTGTAAATAGTGTTTAAAGAGAAAATATTTCAATTTAGTTATATATTTTCTATTCATCTCTCTTTTAGTTTCTTTTAGATATTATCTCTAAATTTTAAAATCTTAAAAATATATAACTAATTTAATAATTATTTAAAATAAGTCAGTTAAAAAATCATAATATCGTTTATTTTTACAATTAAAAATCTTTTTGATATTAGAAGCAAAAAAACTAGGGTGTTGTCCCTTTAGTACAAAATCCCAATGGGCGACAGTCAGAAGATTGTCACTTTCAGCACATTAACAACACACAAACCTAAAATCAAAAAATAGTCACAATAACTTCCGCATAGAAAAACCAATCGAGAATGTGTTGTCATAGTAACCATTACTATTACTAACAACATCAACTATACTAATCAAACTACTTCCAACATTATTAACTATGATAATCAAAATAGTATTAAAAGTCTTTAAAGAGGGCCAACTAGGGCCATACCAACGTAAACAAACAGAGTTATACATAATAGTATCAGTGATATAAATAAATAAATAAAAAAACAAGGCCATAGGGGCCACTATCAAAAATAGTGCAAAAATGATAAAGGGGTCGTATCCTTAAGCTTCCTTCCTCTTGCATGTCTTGGTGAGCATCATCCTCACCCAGTCCTTTGTAAGGAACTTAAAAATTTCCTTGTAATTTCCATCTTTGTTTTCCTTCACACCAATCCCTTCCTTCTACATCAAGCATAGGGTGGTAGCTGAGCTATGTATCACCTTCCGAGAAAAGAAGGAGACAATCCTAAAATTTTTTGTTCATATCATTAATTTTATTTTTAATTCTACCTATCTCCTCCCAAAATGCCTCACAATTACTACATCTCCCACTAATAGAATCTTTCCCTTTTTCATAGTGGGTGACATGACCTTTTCCTCAACAACAACATTTTGAGCAATATTTAGGGATTCAGTTTTAAAGCTCTCCAAGACATGGGAAGAACGACTAGCATTGAAAGAGAAGACCTCACTCACAACCATTTTTTCACCTTATCATTATTTTCACTTTCCCCTCCTTATAAATTTGAATCCTCTTTCAACTTTTTCTCCATAGCGGGCTTGGTTCCCAGCCTAGTAGACTGGTGGGGAGTGTTGGTTTCTTTAGTTACTTCAATATCATAATCAATCTCATGTATATTGAATTTATCTTTTTTTGAGGCCTTGGATTTTAGATTCAGGGGGGTATTTATTTTATTTTCATTTTGATTCTCCACATACACAATATTAGGATGGATGTCTGGAGGACCCTGTAACGTATTAAGGATAGGATTTCTAATGCATGTTTTCTTGCTAGGGTTGGGAGATTCCATCATACTAGCTAATAGAGGGGTTGAGGAAGCAGGGGAATCCTAGACTATAATGAGCCTTAGGGGGCAGAGAATGAGGTGGAAGTGGTAGAGCCTGAACATTAGGCCTTGATAGAGAATAGTCATTTTCTTACCCTAATGTTTTATCTTCATAGCCTCCTTAACAAAACTCTCCATGGAATGGAGAAGAAAGAATAGAAAAAAAATATAGTATTATGGTTCCTAAATTTATTCAATAAAGGCACATGATAATATTAATAAACCCCAAATGTCCCCTAGAGAGTAAAATATTTCATTACCATCATACACACCTGGTCTCAGGGCTCAAGAAGTTTATGTTGGTCATAGCCACCATGCAGCTTGACAAGGTGTTCACCCTCACAAAAGAATTGGTTGAGACTAACAACATCCAAAACCCTACTAGTTTTTTTATATTTTAGCCTCGTTGTTGAGAGACAAGTGGCTTTGGAAATGACCTCCTTGTTCACCTCAAATAAAATATTTCCCATTGACACTCTCCTCTCTACCCATGAGATAACAAATTGCATAGAGATTCTCTCATCATACCCCGTCATATATTCTACAAACTATGCAACTCCCCCTTCTTTACAAATGCACCATATCATGGCATTGTTCTTGAAATATTCTTGCTTATCTAATTCAACATGCACTCTACCCCTACCCATGGTTTTGCAAACCAAAGCCAAAGTGTTGCTGAAATGTGAAAACCCCAATTTAAAACTAGTGAAGGAAAAGGGCACTTGAACCCAAAATGAATGAAGGTAATCAATGCTTTCATAGAAATTTGTGTAGCTCTCCGCATCCAATTTTCAAATGACATCTCCCTTGTGAAAATGGTCTATCATCATTAAGGAAATATTAACTTCAAACAGATTATGTGATCTTACAAAATCCATCAAACCAAAATTGAAATTAATGCCATGTTCATCAAAGGGACATTCAAGTTTAAAATAATCTATAAGCGGTCACATCAAACCATCATAAGGGAGAAAGGAGAAACATAGGAAATGCAATTTCACTATGTCAGACCCCTTCATGTAATTAAAATATCAAGGAAAAAACATATAGCTTTTCAGTTTTAAATCCCCGCCATTTTTGTAGAGTAAGGTCCAAGTACTCCTCAAAAGGGCACATCAGAATAGTTTACCGACTTCCATAAAGAATCAAAGTGTTTTTTCCTCCCTTAGAAGGGACTTCATGCTAGTTCAGGAAATAGTTTTTCCTCCCTCCAGCATCATAAACCATCTAAACCCAACCCCATGGCGTCCATACAATCAACAATAGAATGCATTTTACCTTCTCTAAATATGTGGTGTATAGTAAACTTATCAAACCCAGCCAGTAGAGCCCTAACATCCTCAAGAATCCTCTCTATAGTCCAACTAGTTATCAATGCACCTTTGGTCACTTCAATTATCAACCTGGAGTCACCTTTAATTTATATAGCTTTAATACCAATTGACAAAGCTATTTTAAGATCCTAGAGCAAGGTTATTCCCTTCGCCTGATTACTAGTGTAATACTTTAAGTTTCTAGTATAGATAATAATTAAATAACCTATGTTATTTCTAACAACACCTCCCTTGATCACTTTAACCAATCTAGGAGTATCATCAAAATTTATTTTGTACCTAGATGGACAAGGAGGTTTCCACTTAGTATTACTTCCAGTAAGCTTCTTTGTATTATAAAACTTATAGAAGGCCTCTGGGAGTTTCCATCTTTTAGCAATCATACAGTCCCAACTATTTGAGGGGTAACTAGAAGTTTTCCAATTGCTTACAACAATGTTTTCTAGTAAGAGTTTGTTTAAAACCAATAGCACACCATCAATAGTGTTCTCAGTATCCCTTAAGATCTTGTTGTTCCTCTCTTTCCAGATACACCAGCAAACATATATGGGGGGCATTTTATTTCAAATTGCCCTGATGAGAGGGTATTTTTCTGGGCACCTCTAATTGAATATGAATTGTTGAATATCCGTGTTGAACACCCATCAGAGGTTAAACTTCTAGAGGACACTTTGCCAGATTTGTGAGGCAAATTGGCAATGAATAAAATGTTGTCGAATCATTTCCTCCTCCTGCTTACAGAGAGTGAATTTGTTAGGGAAATGGAAGCCTCTTCTATAAAATATTATCTTGAGTTAAAAATTTTCCATGTAGAGAGGCCCACCAAAGGAAATTGGTTTTTGGTATAAGTTGTTAATTCCAAACCTTCCTCCACCAATCAAGGTCTTCGTTGTACTTCATCGTCATATTGTAAGAAAACTTGACTGAAAAGGCCCCTATATCATTATTTATCCATACAATTTTATCTTCTTTAGGTAGGAGAGGGAGTCTTACTTCACTCATCAAGGACTAAAGTTTAGAAATTTTGGAGACAAGATCAGGCATGTCCATAAAACTTTGTGTTGGGGTTTTTCATTTACCTTTGGGAGTAAGATAATCAGAAATATAAACCCCAAATGAGTTCTTCACCCTTTCCATAATAAAATTATATGAACTATTAGAAAGATGTTTGTCCCCAGTCAATATTTCCTCCTAGAACCTAATTAACCTCTCATCTCCAATTTTCCATTTTAGACCTTCCCCAATGAGAGTTATACATTTTAGAGTGTTGTTCCATATTTTTTATCCCGTCTGAAAAACATTTAAGTCAAGGGCTATGTAAAAGGTTCCCTAGTTAAGGTACTTAGCCTTCATAATGCTACACAAATTAGCTCTACCAATATCTAGATTCTAGCCAATTTTAGCAATTAAGGCTTTATTCGAATTGGTCAACTTCATAATCCCAAATCCTCCCTAATTTTTGGGTCTACAAATTGTATCCTAGTTGACAAGAGCTAGTATGTTTTTGTCTTCAACATTGGTCCATAGGAAATTCCTTTGGATTCTTTCTAGCTTCTTAGCCATATTGCTTGAAATTTTGAAAAGATAAAAAAGTAGATCGAGATGCCCTAGAGGGAAGCGGAAAGCAATTTGAGTTTACCCTCACTACTTAGGAGCTTGCACTTCCAACTAGAAAATTTATTTTGAATCCTCTCTATGATAGTGTTCCAAAAATATGGGATGACCTATTTGATAGTAAGGGGGAGACCAAGGTAGGTGCCTAGAAGGGTAGCACACTAGTAGCCTAGGATATCCTTGATCTTAATCTACAAATCCATCTTGGTATTAAAGAAATATATAATATTTTTTCTTAGTTAATGCATTGGCCAGATACCCTGGCATAATAAACAAGGATACCTTTCCATTCCCTTTCTTCCACCACTGAATATTTTCCAAGAGAAAAGTATAATAAAAAAATTGATCAAGAATGGGGGGAGTGTGGAGGCAACTTTAACTCTCTGGATTTTTCCAGATAGGCACAAATTTAGAAATTTTTTTCTTAGCACTTCTGTAACAATGATAAAGAGGTAGGGAAACAAGGGATCACACTTCCAAATACCCTTTCAATCTTGGAAGAACCCCCAAGGGACTCCATTCACCATAACCAAGTAATGGATAGTATCAATGCATTCACAAACAATTCCAATCAATCTTTCACTAAAACAAAGTTTACTCCAAACTTTATACAAAAGTGTCATTTTAATCTATCATAAGCCTTAGATATATCCAGATTAAAGCCCATACCGACAATCCAATTTTTTTTCCATTGAGTGGATAATCTTGTGAGTTGCAATGGCAACATTAAGGATTTTTCTTCGTGGGACAAAGTCTTTATAGTTGTTACTAATAAATTTATCCAGGAGAGGCTTTAACCTGCTAACCAGCACTTTGGAGAAAATCTTGTTGATGGTATTGCATATACTTATAGGTCTAAAATTAGTCATGTGCTTTGGCTTATGGACTTTAGGGACTAACGTAATGAATGTGTTGTTCAGCTTCTTCAACTACTTACCAATCCTTAGAAAGTATTTTATTTCCATAGTAACATCATAGATGACAATATCCCAAAACTCCTAAAATAAGATGAAAAGGAACCCATCAGGGCCAAGAGTCTTGTACGCACTCATTGCAAACACTAGTGTCTTGACTTCATCTTCAAAAACAAGACTGAGAAGTTTCTTATTATCATCCTCCCCAATAGTAGTTGGGAGGTGACTTAGGAGTCTATCCTAGAAATCCCAAGAGTGGCTTATAGAATTATTTGAGTACATTTGGATAAAGTAATGAGAGGCTATCTCACCAATTTTTTCCTCATCCATAACCTCCAGGTTGAGCTTGTTCAATAGACATTTGATAATATTTTTTCTTTTGTGTCTACTATGAGTCATGTGAAAAAAATCTGAATTCCTATCACCCTCCTTCAACCACTGAACCCTTGAACTTTGCTTCCAATAGATTTCTTCCTTTCTAAGATTATCCTTCCATTTTATTCTCCAATATTCGCCCTCCTTGTGTAGGGACTGGCATAAGTTACCAGCAACAATCATATTTTGAATACAATCCAACTTAGAGCCTATCATCTTTTTTTATTGAAGATGTCATCAAAGGTTACTTATTCCACCCTTTGACTTATTTTTTAATGAGGCTCAGTTTTTGAGAGTTCCTATATATTGAAAATCCTTGGACAAGAGAGTTACACCATTTTTTAACACAACCTTTACAGTTAGGGTTAGATTCCCACATAATTTCATATCTAAAAGAAAGATGGCTAGAGAAGGGTTTGTTCGCCCATTGTAGAAGAATGTGACTATGATCTGAAATTGTTCTAGGGAGAGATTTGATGCAAGCATTGCACCCCAAGTCCCAACAATTTGAGATAAGGATTATATCCAATTTAACCCAAATCAAGTGATCCCCCTTCCTATTATTAGACTAGGTGAAGGGATTACCCTATATATCCAAATTGAAGAGGCCAGTTCTATTGATGAAGTCAGATAGATCATTCATATTGTTATTATAATCCACCCATCCTCCCATTTTTATAATGGGAATAGAGATGATTTGAAATCTCCTACCACCATATATAGTGCATTCTTGTCCCCAAGGATAAGAGAGGAGACTTCCTCCAACACAAGTTTTTGTGAGTCTGAGTATTAGGAGCATAAATATTTAAGAGAGTCCAGGTGTAGTTGCCAAGTTTGAAGGTCACCGCAAGGTATTTGTGAAAAATGTGTAAGCCTATCCTTCCACCTTATTCAGATTATACATATTTTCTACCCCCCATATGCACCATCAGCTTTGTTGAGGTAGAAAGAGGAACCTATCAAATTATACCAGTAACAATAGAAAAAGTTTAGTTGGGCATCTTAACCTCCTGTAGTAAAAAGACATCAATTTTTAAATTCATAATATACTTTATAAGAGGAAACTATTTTTAGGGACTATTCAATCCTTGAACATGTTCCATGAAAGGAACTTTATTTCTTATTTTGTGGTTTCCATCTATAGTCAAGTACCTTTCATTAATAATTTCCCTAGCTGCAGCTTTGTGTTTTGACACTCTTTATGAAGGCCTACCAATCTAGTTTTCCATTCCCACATCAACTTTATTTGTTCTTGTTTTCTTCTATTGAATCTACCAGTGTAAAGACTGACATGCCACATAAGATTTAAATCCTAAAATAGATGCAAATTTTCTTGGCAAGTCACGAGTCAACAATAAACATGTAATTAAATTAAAATAATACTATATAGTTTACTGTAGCAAGATATATAACATCACAATCATTCAACAATATTGACCAACTTGTTGAATACAATAGTTGACATCTAATAAGAGTTTACAACCAATTCGTCAAATATATCAAGTAAGAAATTAATCAACAAGAACTTAGAATCTCATTAAAAATATAGAATAGTACAAGATCCTTCATCTCTAGGCTAACATAAGTAAGAAACATATTTACCATAGACCCTTAGGTCAATTTCAAAGAATCATAATTTACCAAATGAGAAGACCTCCCTGACAGGAACTCCAGACACCTTTTTCAAACAAACATATTGAGGGAGAGAATATTTTAGGAGTGTGTTTCCACCCTACCACAAAGCAGTTACGCTTCCCTAGAATCATTCCTAACATGAAAGATACCCAGCCCAGCTTGAGGTAGCCTAACTATGTAAAATTGATAGGAGTAATGGAAATTGTGCATATTAGCAAGCGTACTTTAAATTCTTATAAATGTTATCATGAAGCTTAAGCATACCCATGCATTAGCAAACAACAACCTTTCCTCATCGGTCTAAATAAAATTCCACATTCTCAGTTCCATCTCATATAGAATAATCAGAGATTGTTTAAGAATTATAACCATGCATTTAATTTTCCGATAAAGAATTATCAAAACTCACAAAGCATAATAATTCTTATGCCCTTGAATTACACATATAATAATAACAAGGAATCAAAACATTTCCTTAATAAAAATATTCATTTCTTAATTAAGATAAGTCAATCACATAGAGTTCATAGATGTGTTAACAATTTGATTCTAGATCAGCAATTTCTTTTGAGAAATCACAACCATAATCTTTTCATACAAACTTGATAATATGCTTCAATTAGGAATTTAATATTTGTGTCCCATTTTAATTTGAGGTGATCTATCATAAACTAAAGGACAAAACAAAGCTTCATAGGTCACAAGCCACAATCAACCAATCTCTATATTAGCCTTGTATTCCTTCATTTCCTCTTATAACCAATTGTGTAGTCGATAAATTATCTTATCATGTTTCAGTTGTAATCGATCTACTTGCACAACTAAGTTTGTAAAAATTTATTCATCTTTCTGGTAAAATTGGGTGCAATATATTTCTCATTTTTAGTCTTATGCATTTATAGAATATTCCTCATGATTTCCCAATTAAACACCCTACTAGTCATGTCTTAGTTGTATTGCTTATGCAAGATACATGGTATATTATATTAGGTCATGTTTATATGTTTAATATTTTGACTAAAACCCAGTCAGAATCCTAATTCATTGTCTAGGTTGTCCTTAAGTAACTTAATGCATAATTGCAGCCTCTTCTTGTTGGTGCCAAAATGGAAATTTGGGAAAAATAGGGACATTCATCAAAATCATGAAAAATGCAGATGTGCACGCAAGACGTGGAAACAATATGAATTACGTGGTAATATTTTATCAGCCTCAAAAAAATGTGGCATAATGTCGTCATAACAAGATATGCTCAAAACTTAAACAAAATGGGTCAAGATTAACCAATTGTTGAATCACATATGCCAACAAATGGGATATCATGAAAACTCGTGTGTGTGTGTGTGTGTGTGTGTGTGTGTGTGTGTGTGTGTGTGTGTGTGTGTGTGTGTGTGTGTTTATTCAAAATACTTGTTTAGGATGTATAAGAATATGTGTTTGGCTTGGGCTCACGATGACCAATCACAAGTCTAATACTAATCTCATTGGTCACAGACACCATAACATAACTCAATCACATCTAGCACTACACCAAAACGTGAAAAAAAATCATGAATAGATTAAGCACACAACATGATACATTGTATACATGCACTTTGGATGCAAGGTTCACATAAGTATTACTCACATGCATATACTTAGATGTACATATGAGTATACATCAATGTTTATTAGTTATTGATAACTATAAGATGAAATTCTATATGTAATCATTGTAATCGCTAGAAGCCCATTTGGGGGCTGGAATTAGACTGGAATTGGCATTATCTAATTCTGGATAATGTTGAATTCCATGTTTGGGTCCATGAATAAAAATGGAATTGGAATTATGAAATTCTGATTTTGCCCCAAAATGGGCATATCAATCTTCCACCCAAATAGGTGGAATTGGAATTTTGAATTCCAATTCCAATTTTTACAAAAGAAAATTTAATATCTCGTCAGATCCGTGACATGATAGATGTGTAAATGTGTGTATGTGTGTACATGTGCGTATATGTGTATATATACACAAATGTGTGTATGTGTGTATATATAAACACATGTGTGTATATGTATATACATGTATGTATATACACACATATATATGTGTATATACATATATGTATATACAAGTGTATATATATACACATACATGTGTGTGTATATATATACACGTGTGTATATATACACATGTGTATATATACACATGTATGTGTATATATACACATGTATGTGTATATATACACATGTATGTGTATATATACACACATGTACATATACATATATGTGTGTATATATACATATATGTGTATATATACACATGTATATATGCATATATGTATATATTCACATGTGGGTATACACACATGTATATATACATGTGTATTTATATATACATATGTATTTATGTGTGTGTATGTGTGTATACATGTGTATATATACACACATGTGTATATATACATGTGTGTATATATACATGTGTGTATATGTATGTATATATATACATGTGTATAGATGTGTGTGTGTACATATACATACATATATGTGTGTATGTGTGTGTATATACACACATGTGTGTATGTGTACATATACACACATACACAGTATTTTTAAAAAATAAGAAATAAATAATTAAAATTATTTATGCATCTCCTCAATCATCTTCCGGGTGAACCAAACGGGTCCAGCCCATATTCCAGAAATCATTTCTAGGATATGTATCTTCCAAAATTGTAGCATCTTCCAGAATTGACCATATCCAGCATTTGGTATTCCAGCACCCAAACGGAATTAACTGCACACAAAGAAATGGATTTTTGATATATCATTTTACAAGCCTTTTCTAAATAGAATTAATTGTGGTGATGGTTTGGTATGAATATAAACCTTACAATTTTGGAAAATTGGGCGACATTATTTAGCACCTTTCTAAAACATCCATGTTTTGTCTGCTTCATATGCCTCACAATTTTCTTGTTTACTCAACCTAATATCCTTCCAATAAAAGCTTATTCCTAACATCAATTATCATTCCAGAGTTCATAATCTTACATCTCAATTCAGAACCCTTACTAACGAAAATCCTACAATAATCTAATTTCTACAAAACTAGGTAGGTGAGGAAGATAGTAAACCAAGAAAAAAACATTTTTTCACCTCATAGAGGAAACTTCTTTGTTTCCTTTCTTTAATTCATCTTGATTTTCAAGCCAAAATATGGTAAACGAAGTTCAAAATTATTGACAATAGAAGACTCACAGACCATATGTTGTTTTGTAAGATTAAACTGTACAATTTTATTTAGTCATTCTCCTCCTGTCATTGTTGTGAATCTTCTTCCCATTTATCGAATGTTAGAATTGAATAAGAAGACATATTTGCAAAGGTTGTACAAAAAGCATGGAAAACCCTTCAAGTTAGATGCCATAGTGATAATAGTATCATTCTTTTTATTCCCAATCTCATTCGAGTAAAGAAAATTGCATTTGTATGGAACCTGAGGGACATGATGTACTTTAACGAACATATGTAGTTTTTGCATATTTTATAGAGATTGAATTTGTTGAAAGGTTTTCGGTGTGAATTGGCAAGTGTAAAGATAATTTTAACAACCTTTGTCAATTATCTTGACTACCTGGAATAAAATGGAAGATTTGAACAAGGTAGGGCATCTGGAAAAAGTTTGAAGGAGGTTTGATTCAAATGTGGAGTGCGTGGTCTACTATCAGACAACTCTTTCTATCTAAAATGCTATCATAGTAACTACCCTAGAAAACTTGGATGAAGCTAAACCTTGATTCTAATTCATTACCAATGTAATCTAAGACACCAAATATTTCTCAACTACATATTATGAAGTCAAATTCACAATTATATATCAGTCAAACCCTATACAGTTAATCACATATATAAGTAATATGCTATGATTTAGACAATTATGTTTAGAAATCAAGCATTTGTCAAGTGGGGAATCAACACATGACAATGTTATTTCCTTTATTGGATTCTATGATATCAGACCAGATGAGAGGGCTAAGGACTATCGCAAATCTCTTACATTCTCCTTCATTTTGGTGATGATCTTCCTTGCTTGATGAAAACTGACTGTGATTCTTAAAATATTCCAAACTCCTTCCTTCCAATCCTTCCTTCTTTGTGTTCTCTTCCCCCCACCCTTCTATAATCATTTCATATGATAGTACTGACTATCGCAAATGATTAGAAGTTGATGGACACAACTTTGTCCATCTTTTTTTTAGATGTGTCTCTGAGTGCTAAGTGTAGACTGAGGACCATTGTAATGCCAATATTCGGTGTAATTGAACAAGCCCATCCTTATCACAATACAAAAATTGTGACTCTTTCATCTCACATTCCCCAACTATGTTTCCTCCCACTTCCTAAAATGTAGGATTAAATAGGTAAAACTGGATTTTTTTAAGTCTTCTATCTTAATAAGGGCATAGTTAAATTTGGATTTTTTTTACTAGACAAAATTGAGTTAAATTTTTCATTAATAATATGGGTTGTGACATCCTTCCCTCCTTACACAATGTATCGTCACTGACACTTCATCAAGTTTAGCATGAGTATCATTCTTTCGAATAAATGCTATCTAACTTTCATTAACAACATTAAAGATAATACAAACATGTAGAACCATCATGTAACACTTCTTACAAGAATTTATGCCTAGCACGTTAGAATTTCTTAATGCATTCTAACTTTCATTTTGTAAATAGTGGTGAATAATTTACATGCACATTCATCAAAGCCATCTTTTCCAAGAATAGTGTAAACATGTAACACCTACCCCTTAGTCTACCTTTTAGATTTGGTTGCCGAACTCTTTTAGGCCCTTTCATGTATGTGTTGGTTGCTTTAGATGGTTTTGAGGATATTCATGTATTGCATTTCATTGTATTATGGATTCATTGCTTAGCGTATTGTATCTCCTATTTGCATATGATTT
>MU224600.1:347256-361329 GCA_018584345.1 Thuja plicata
TGCATATGATTTATGGTTATTTCATGATGCTTATGTATATGTTAGGATGTTATTTTGATTATGGTTTTCTGACAATACTAACCCTAGATTTATATGCACATGGATCATTTTTATGTTTTGCATTATTATTTGATGTGCTTGATATGGTATGGGACAAAGTCGAAGTTACTTGCTTTGGCGAGATCCACACGATAAACTAATCTCAACCATTATTTTCTATATTATATGCATATATGCTCGTCTTTGCGATGACAGGTTTGCAGGTACCAGGCTACGTCTTCCCTGAATCGGCAGGAGTGAGCGTGCCCTATCACAATATCTCAATGGTAAGAGAGGGGAGATAATATCAGGTCCAAATACATACCCTAAACCCTTATTTTTTCCTAGAACTGGACAAGAATCTGATTGACCATCCTAGTGGTTGAATCCGTCAAGTGACGTGGATTCATGAGCCTGTTTGTGTGTGTTGGGTTTCTGTTTTAGTTATTTGTCTATTTCAGTAGCTTATCTATTTAGATGGTTTTTAGGTGATTTAATGATGCTTTTGGCTTGAATTATTTAATGATTATTTATAAAAAATCTTAATGTTAATTATTGCACCAATAACAAGATTAAAACATTGATATATGAAATATATGGTTATTTAATAATTAAATATTAATTAATGCCTATATTTAATTAATTGATTTAATTATTAAGTCTTGATTTAAATAATTGAGATTTAATAAATATAAAATTCAATTAATTGTAATTAATTGTGCATAGTTGAATTATTGAATATTACTATAAGTTGCGTGGTTAATTGAAATATATTCTCATGCATTTTCAATTATGACTTTGTCTTTATATTATAAAGTTGAGTTATGCATGCTTTAAGTGAAAATTGAGAATAAAGATTTTCTTTTAATTATTAATTAGATAATTTATATTCCCTTTAGGGTTTTCACTTTTTGAAAACCTAATTGCTTGGTTTTCTATATCCTTGGATTGAAAGCCATTTTGGAGGTTATTCAATGAGGAGAGAAAGGAAAATTGGGTGATGAAAGAATTGTGAAAGCTTGAGAGTATTTTGGAGCATTTTTGGAATTATTCTTTGCTTGAAATTATGGATTTTGTTCCTCTCATCAGTTATTAAGGTAGGATCTTGTTCATGTTAATTCTAGCTTTCGAATCCCCGTCTTTCATGCATCTGAAAAGCTAGGATCCTTTGTGTGATCTTCCTTGTTTGATTATTGTGTGGTTTATTGATTTAAAATTTAAGAAATATGTTCTTGTTTTAATTTTGTGTTTCCTTCAAGTTTGCATGTCAGATCTGTGCTTGTTGGCATAAAGATTTCATTTTTAGGTGTTAGTTGCAAAATGAGCATTAGGGTTTTCATGTGGAAATGAATTTGTTCAAAATTGCCTTTATGGTTTCAATTTGGGAGAAATGCCTATTTTTAAAGAAAATTGATGATTATTGCCAAGAAATGTTTAAACCCTCAGATTTGTGAATATCTTACCTTGAAAGTGGAAAATTTACCTTTGTCAAGTTCTTGAAAATAAATTAAAATATTAGATTTAGAATGTCTCTTGTTATTATCAATTTGCATGCTTAAAAGAAAGAAAACTCTTTTTGAAAATAAATAAATAAATTAATATTAAATTAGACATCTTTCTTATTTTTATTAATTTGCATGCTTAGAAAATTTTCTTAAGGAAATAAAGAGTTATTATTAAATTTAGAATATTTCTCTTGTTTGCATCAAATTGCATGCTTTATTATTTAAATAATTTAATAGTATTGCATGTAAATATAAAATGAGGATAAATGCATGTTTTCTTTTTTATTATGAAAATTAATTAAATAAGATTTTTTAAAGAATAAGTATTTATAAGATATATTTATTTGCATGTTATTTAAGAAAGATTTATTTATTTGTATTAAAATAATTCTTGTTAAAATTTGCATGCAATAGTATTCTATTTTTAGAAATTATAATTTTTTCAAAAAAAAAAAAAGATTTTTTTTTTAATTCTCATGGAGTGGTTTTCTATTTTTAGAAATTATTATTTAAAAAAAAAATGATTTCTTTAGAATTCACATGGAGTGTATTTTATTTTTAGAAATTCTATTTAAAAATAAAAAAAATTAAGAATTCTCATGGAGTGGTTTTCTATTTTTAGAAATTATTATTTTTCAAAAAAAAAAATTAGAATTTCGCATGGAGTGTATTCTATTTTTAGAAAAAAAAAAAAAACTTTTACTTGTAATTATATTTGGGTTTTAGTAATTATTAAATAGGTTGATTTACATAACGTGAATGTTATAAATTAATCTATAGAGGCTTTAATTTGCATTTTTTCATTGAAATTGAATTATATTTTGTTAGTAATTTTATAGATAAACAAATTTGCATAAGAGGAGATTATAAATTTGTTTATCATTGTATTATCATTATGTTATTATAGTTTATATTTGAAATAGATTATTCTAATGATGTGTGTAACACTATGTACTGAATGTTTCTTTCCGAAATTGTGTTATTCATGCCATGATGAATTTTGGGGTGAATTTGGAAATGAGTTGTTTATTATGTTCTGTTATGGGGTTCTGTCATTTTGAGATTTGATTCTACATGGTGTCTTGTGAGTGATTCCAGTGCATGTCTCCTAATGATAATTTTGTCGATTATCTTTTCTGAACC
Organism: Thuja plicata; assembly: GCA_018584345.1. NCBI lineage: Eukaryota > Viridiplantae > Streptophyta > Pinopsida > Cupressales > Cupressaceae > Thuja > Thuja plicata. Next base: position 349,944 of record MU224600.1, read on the forward strand.
TAGTATTTCTAAACTCAAGACATGTGATCCTTTGAGAATGTCTCATGTTGTTATGGTTAATGAGAACCAGTAGTTCCTATATGGGTAGGAACCAGCTTATGAGATTTATGAGATTATAGTTGACCTTGAGCTTAGGGGGTAGTTAGTTAGGTGCATCTTAGGGGAGTGGCTTACAATAGGATTCTGGGGCTCAAAGAGGTCAGTCTAGGGTGACCTATTGTAAGTTGTTAATAAGTGATAATGTAATAATAAAAAGTTAAACATTAAATACAAGTTTAGTTAGCGTGTTGAGGTTCCAGGGTCCAGAGTGACCAGTCCAGGGTAACTCAACTAGTTGATGCTTGAGGTCCAGGGTCCAGAGATGTCAGTCCAGGGTAACTCAAGTATATGACCATGTGATGACACTCCCATAGAATGTAGCCTAAGTCTCCTCCATAGGTCTTTCTTTACCTTTTGTGGTTGTGGTTTTGGCATTTGGTTTTTTGGCTTTAGTGGTTGTTTCATGTTGGTGTTTTGGTTGATTATTGTATGTTCTTTATCTTTGGATAGTGTACCTTTGTTCTGACCATGGATCTCCAGCGTGTCTTGATCTTTCCTATCCCTATACTTCTGCTTTAGTCTTTCTAGTTTGTGTTTTCATGTGTGGGCCTGATGTTATCTCCTCAACACGGTGGGAGTGACCTTTGGTTCCATGCGATCAGGTGGTAGTGATTCTTATAACCATTGAGATTCGACGGTTCTACTTCATGCTTGGATGATCCTTGTTATAGTTTCTTATTCTTCCTATTCTTTTGGAGACTTGTGAAGTTTCACGAGATGTACTTTTATAACCATATGTGTATATTGGCTAACATCCTTTCAAAGGATGTATTGTATTGTTTTATTATGTATTATGCATACCCTGCAACTTGTGCAGTGGATGTTGTTTCAGTTGTATACCTTAACTATCATATGTTTATGTGGTCTTATTATATGAGATGTATATTATTGGATTTAATTATTGTATCCTCTGTGTTAGTTCTATATAGTTGTTTAGTAGATTATTTTGCTTAAGTAATTCTACGTCAAGGAACCCTTGAGATTTGTAAACCTTCATCATTTGGTATTCATGTGTATGTTATGTATCTCATCGCTTTGCTTCCGCATTGTTATCATTATTATTTGTAAACATTAAAAAAAATATTTTGTTAACTTGGTAGCATGTTTAGGTCAGTTCTCCTGGGTTCCCAGGCGGGGCATTACAAAACACACATTTAAAGTAAGCACAATTAAAATAAAACAAACATAGTTGCATAAAATTGTACCGTCCTAAAAAGTAAGCACCCTTATTGGGTGCTCATTTTAGCCCCATTTTAGTATGTATGGGTTCCCACATTGATTTCACATTGATCAAATCAATATTATTTTTTAAAAAATTGAGGTTAGCTCTAACTTCTATGCATGATTTCCCATTTTTCTTCCAATCACGTAATTCGTCTTCCACCTAGGTCCTTTGCATTCATTTTGGATTTTGAGATTTGACCTGATTTCTTGGAAGACTATGGCTTTCACCACCCCTTTTTGGCACACTCCCCTAAGTCTCAAGAAAATTTTGAAAAATAATGTCGGGACTAGGTGGACCAAGTCAACCTTTTCCTAGACTAGGTCAATCAAGTCATCCTTGTCCTAGACTAGGTCGACCAAGTTGGCCTTGTCATAGAACATTGCGTCAATGTGAGCTTTGGAACCAATGCGGGTGTTTATCTTCCAGATTTTTAATTGAGATCGGCCTTGCAAAATTTGAGCCCTAAAATGTGTATAAAAGGATACCTCTCCCTCTCATTTTTACATCCATTACATACCTATAATTCATGATCAAGATACATCCACAAGAGAGAAATTCATCCGTTGTGCATTCAAGAGATCCAAGTGCAAGAAAGAGTCCATTAGTAAAGGCGTCCATTATCAAGCATTCTAGTGGAAGGAAGCCATCAAGAATTTCAAATCTTCATTCCATCATGTATCCAAGGAATTTTATTCCATAAATATAGTGTATTTCCTTGTGGGAGGTCAAGCAAAGGAGTTTACAATCAAGGAAGGAGATCTGTATCCATCCGTCAAGACTTCTTCTTCTCTTTCTTCCTCAATCCAACATTGTGGCAACTACAACATCCATCATTCAATATTTTGGTTTCATGGTTTCCATTGGGTTTTTGTGGAGTCTAAGATATTGCATCAACACTTGTGATCATCTCCAAAGAGGAATTAAATCATTGAGGTAAGGTGATTTATGTTTCAGATCTAGTTTTCATTTCATCTTTCCTTATGAAATTTCAATTCAATTTCAAGGTTAATTCCTAAATAAGGGTTTAACCAAGAAAAAACTCTTTCCACAACCTTTTCCCCTTCTTTTCTATGTGTAGGAACAAGTTTCAAAGTTTCAAATCCAGAATTGGGGATATCAGTCACAGTTACAAGTCCTCTGTAAATTTTGTCAGTTTTGGAGTTGAAAGGACTAGATCAAAATTCTAGAGCATAGTCCCGGACTAGGGCTTCTATTTTGGCCTCGTTATTTGGGTCTTATATTTTCACATATGGTAGTTACAAGTATCAGAGTTCTAGATCGATAGTTTTACCCAATTTTGACAACTCTGCGACAGTCAAAATCAGATTTGAAGGTCAGTCTTACTATTCTTGTTTTCAAGGTGAGTTCATTCAGCCTACTTTCCTCTTGCACTTACTTTTAAATATCAGATCTATATTGCTTTCATCATTTTCATATCAATCATATCACATAATCACACTTTATTGAATAAGGAATACTCAAATCCCCCTTTTTTACCTAGATCTTGCATTAACACCCCTTCATTCTTTTTGGGTCGTCCTAATCATATTTGTCAAGGCTGGGTTTGTTTTCTAATGTATAATAGGATCTTGGTGAGTGATCTACATCTTATCATTGCTTGCCATTTTCTATTATACATTTTGGTGAACCTGACTTATAACATTTCCATTCTGATTTTGGTGTTAGATTACCCTTCTATGCATTTAGATATCTAGATCTATTTTGTATGCATTTGCATCATATTGCTACAATCTATGCATTTGGATATTTTGGTGGTTAGATCCTCCCTGTCTATATTTACTTTTTATGTATTTAGAGCTTCTTTTCATACATTGCAATGTTGCATTCTTAGCCACATAGATCTAATATAGATACATTCATATATTTATTGTATTATTGCATTTCATATTTACATGTTTCAAATTAATGACAAAAATATTTCATTTCATGCACTAAATCATAATAATTGCATTTCACATAGCTCATTTCATTCTTTTTTTATGCACTTGCATGGAAAATAAACATATAATTTCCTACATTTTGCACATGTCATCGTGAATATTTTCTATAGGTTAATCTCATTTTGCTCTCCTAAGAATCCTCCTTCTCATGAGGACATATTAAGAAAAGACAATAATACTTTTCTTAATGATCTCTCTAATTTGGATGAGCCATTACAAGATAATTTAGATTATTCCCTTAATATGCATCTCCCATGAGGATTCCTTAGTGAAGGAAAATGATGTTCATCCCCTTAAGAACACTTTACCTTTTATTCATTTGAATTATTTCCCCTCTACCAAAGAAGACTTAATGTGTGATGATCCTTCTCCTATGACAAACCCCTTTTATGAGAATGTTTTAGAGCACGAGGAGGATATTATAAATACTTTTCTTAATATCACCTTACCTTAATTTGACACTCCTTCTAGAGATGAATCATTAAAGGAAGTCCCTAATCCCTATTCTAAGGACATCTTGGAAAAAAAGGATAATATCATTACTAATTTCCTTAATGATCTCCCTTTTAGTGATGCACCTATGAACAATAAAGAGCTTGATCAAGTGAATATTGTCAATGTTTTGAGTAATGAAAAATCTAAAGTCATTGTTCGTGCTCAACCTATGGCAGCCAACAATCCTGTGATAACTGTCAAAGGATGCACTCAATCAAATTCTTTTCAAACACCTAGAAAACAATTACTCTATGCACCAAAGGATAAATGTCAAAGGATGAAATTATTGTTAAAGGTTATCATCAACATTCATCTCAAACTTTCACTTCACCTTTGGTTATAGTTAAAGGATATAATCAACAAAATTGTTTTCAAACTCTGAATAATCTAATTATAATCATGAAAGTAAAATCTAGGAGTCTTCTGGAGTTTATTAATGATTATCATGTGGTGGCTCACACCTAGCGTACAAGAAATAATCATCAACCTAATAATCTGGTTTTTCTTAGCTCTCTCCCACCTTCTCAACCCATGATTCCTTCTCCACCCTGTCTTCCTCAAAATATTGGAAAGGAGTATGACTTTATAGAACAAATCTATAATACTCCTGCCAAGGTATCTCTTTGGGAACTTCTTCAAACTTCTCCTACATATCATGAAGCCTTGAAAAAATATTTAACCACTCTTCCAACTCTACCACCTAATCAAGACAACATCAATTCCTTTTTGCAATGCATGCATGCTACTCTTTTCCCACCCCAAATTGTATTTACTCAAGATGATTTACCTCTTAAAGAAGTTCAAGATAAACATGATGCTCTTATGATATCTTTCCTTATCAATGGTAATCTCATTTGTAGGACCTTAATTTATAATGGCTTGGGACTTAATGTTTGTATTATGGACATGTTAAAAATATCAAAGTTTATGTTTCAACTATTAAACCTAATTACATTCCTATTCCTGGCTTTGACAATATTGCTAAAAAAACATTGGGCATTATCACCTTACCTATTATGTTATGTGATGTTACTCTAGACACTCCTATTCATCTGATGCATGGGCCCCTTAATTATAATCTTCTCTTAGGGTGGCCATGGTTACATTATATGCATGTTTTTCCTTTAACTCTAAATAAAAAAATTCAAGTTTATCTACAAGAATCTAATGTATACAATTATTGAAAATGATCGACTAAATAGTTATTTGCATATTGAACTTGTGTATAGTGAACAAAAACAAGATCTCAAATCTAAGATTGATCCTTCTTCTTCTAGTGTCCTTTTGGATGGTGATTGGGGATCTTTAGATTTCACACCAACTTATATTGGAGAATACAAAGTCCCAATATTTGAACTTGAACAATCTAAACCAAACAAATAATCCAAAATAACAACTCCTCTTTATGATGATCTTAGTAACAATTTGGTCATTACTTCCACTCCTAATGAATCTTTAGAAACTATCAAACTAGATTGTTATGATAGTGACTTAAGAGCCTCCATTAAATCTTTCTGATATGGCTTATGGTTATAGCCCTGGTTATATAATTTATTAGCGAAACATGGATTCAATGGGAATGGATGTGGAAAACATGAACAAGAAATTCAAGTGCCCTTAAGACATAATAGGAATTAACATTACTATGGATTAGAATATAATACTTGCGAATAGTTACTCTCATTGTTAACACTATATTGAATCACAATCCCAAATATGGTTTAGGATGTGCGCAACAAAGCATTGATAATAGTGAGAAACATATTGACATAGTTGGTTTTAAGTCTCCCCCTTTATCATCTAACACTTCTTATATATCTACCTTAAATCAAGAAGTCATTTTTCCTAACCTTCTTCATGCTAAGGTGATTACTAGGCCTAAATGAAAAAAGAAGCATAGTCAAAATCTTATGAATCTTCCTTTTTACATGTATCATTGATATCATGACCACTCTACTAATGAATGTCAAGCTTTACATTACAAAATTCAAAAACTCATTGATAATAATATTATTCACATAAATTATCACAATGAAATCTTTTTTAATCCTAATTTATTTAAATAATATTTAATTCCTATTATGTTGCTCCACACTATGTATCATTGTTATCCTATTCTTTGGGGGCTCATTGTCATGCATGGTGTGATCATCCTTTACAAGTAGCATAATAATTCCCCTTTCTCCATATCCTTTTCTTCACACTTGGGGGGAAAGGGTATTATATCAATCTCTCTCATCCTCTTCAAGGATCCACTTTTCCCTTGGTTAAGTGGTATTCATCTATCATGTGACATCCAATCTTACATAGAAATGTTGGTTTTCATTAAAGATATGCATCCTTGATCATAACCTTTTTTATTGTTTGCCATTAGGTTTCCATGGTAAATCAATCCTTCACCTTGGAGAGTGACAATTTTTCATCCTTCACAAGAATCCCTTTTTCATTTCTCACATGGTATCTCTTTGCATTCATCCCTTCCATGACCTCATAGGAGTTGTGACCTCTTTGTTTTGGACATGGTTTTGCTTTGAATACTATCTTGTTGTTCAAATTATTTCTTTATCCTTGTTCTTATTTTCCTTAACATGTCAAAATGGTACTTATTTTTCCATCTTAAGGGGGGCCATGCATAGCCTCCTTATTTCATATATATTGTTCACTCTAATCATGATAGAGAGAGTACACTAGCATAACACAATTTTCTAGGGCCATATTACTCTCCTTTTTCACATTTTAAAGATTGGTTTACTAACATAACATAATTTTCTAAACCATTTGACCTATCATTTTTCATGGGTTGATGCGCGCAACATAATTTCTAGACCATCAACTCTTGGTCCTTAGACTGACCGCGCAACATTTTTAAGCCGCTAGTGGGAAAAAATTTCTCAAGGTAGAGCTGACTATCATAATGAAATTTGATAGACTATCAATTATCCTTCCTTTATATTCTCTCTCTCATGCATCACCTAAGGAAACATAATTTTCTAGCTTATTTCATTCATGATTATCTTGATCTCTCCTCCATGATTCCATAGCATAACACGCTTTTCTCTTGGACTGCATCATGGAGTCTTACCTTATCCTTAATGTATGCTCTTTCTCTTTTCAGGTGACCTATTGTTCTCTTGCAATAGCTTTCTGAGAGATATATTAGCGATTGAGACATTTTCTCTAGCAAGGTCTCTTCAAATAGTTGAATTGGAATCTTAGTAATCTCTAGGAATTTGTTGTCATTTTCTGTATTCTTACATATAGATGTATGATTTAAGATCCTTGGATTGGGGACTCATGTCCTTAAACTTAGAAATGTCTTATCTCCTTGTAGTTTTCCCATGATCTTCATCTTTCTCTCTCTTTCTTCAACTTTACTATGAGCATGAGGTAGACTCATAATCCCGCTAAAGTGGGGGATAAATGTACCATCCTAAAAAGTAAGCACTCCTATTAGGTGCTCATTTTTATCCCCATTTTAGTATGGATGGGTTCCCACATTTATTTCATGTCCTTCTAGGACTTATGCATCCTTCAAATCAACATTATTTGTTCAAAACTAGAGGTTGGATCTAACTTCTATGCATGATTTCCCATTTTTCATCCAATCATATAATTCATGTTCCACCTAGGTCTTTTTCATTCATTCTTAGATTTTAGGATTTGCCCTAATTTCCTAGTAGACTGTGGCTTTCACCACCCCTTTTTGGCATGCTCCCCTAAGTCCCAGGTAGAATTTGAAAAATAATGTTGGGACTATGTCAACCAGGTTGGCCTTGTCCTAGAGCATTGTGTCAAAGTGATCTCTGAGCCCAATGTAGGGGTTTATCTTCCAGATCTTTAATTGGGATTGTCTTTGCGAAATCTAAGCCCTGAAATGTGTATAAATGGAGACCTCTCCTTCTCATTTTCACAATCATTACATACCTACAATTCATGATCAAAAGACATCCACGAGAGATAAATTCATCTATTGTACATTCAAGAGATCCAAGTGCAAGCAAGAATCCATTAGTAAAGGCATTTGTTATCAAGAATTCAATCCCATCAAGAATTCAAGTGCAAGAAAACCATCAAGAACTATCAAGAATTTTAAATATTTATTCAATCATGTATCCAAGGAATTTTCTTCCATAGATATATCTTATTTGCCCATTGGAGGTCAAGCAAAGGAGTTTCAAATCAAGGAAGGAAATCTATATTCATCCATCAAGTATTTGTTGATATTGTAGTGAGTAATCATGTAGTAGGTGTTGATATTGTGCTTTTTCAGGAAATAGATTTGCTTTTTTGGGAAAAAGAAGACCGACATTGTAAAACCCTAAAATGGTCAATTTTATAGGTTGCCCTAAAATGCATGTTATAAGCATTTAAGATGTATAATTCATTGTAAGGTTGTGTATTATTTTTGTGGGATAATAAGAAAGGTTGGACGACTATGTAGGTTTACGTAGCCAGGTTTTGGGTGAACCACATTAAATATGTGTGTTATTTATGTTAAGTTTTATTTTTCTTTTGTTTTTTGCATATAACTATTATTCTTATATTGTCCCAGATATGTCAAACCCTAGCAATTGGTATCAGAGCCAGGTTTGTTGTTGTATATTGACAGGTCTTTCAGATTTGAGTGGGAGCAATGGAGGATTCCAAATTCAAGATTGAAAAATTCAATGGCCAGAATTTTTTAGTTATGGAAAATGCAGATGGAAGATTATCTATATCAAAAGGACCTGTAGAAGCCATTAGAAGGAAAAACCAAGAAACAAGGAACTATGTCAGCAGAGGACTGGGAGGTCTTGGATAGGAAGGCACTGGGATCTATTTGATTGTGCCTTGCACCGTCTATAAAATTCAACATATCAAAGGCAACATCAACCGTAGAGATAATGGAGACATTAGCTAAGTTATATGAGAAACCCTCAGCTTTGAATAAGGTATTTCTTATGAAGCATTTGTTTAATATGAAAATGGGTGAGGGAGGATCTGTATCAAATCATTTAAATGAATTTAATACCATCACCAGTCAATTGTCATCCATAAAAATTGTATTTGATGAAGAGGTTAGGGCTCTCTTACTTTTATGTTCTTTGCCAGAAAGCTGGAATCGTTTGGTTATGGCCATAAGAAACTCTGTCTCTAGTTTAAATACTTTGAAATTTGATGAAGTTGTTGGTGTTATCCTAAGCAAGGAAATGCGATGGAAAAGAACAGATGAAACTTCAACCTCATCAGGTTCCGCTTTAAACATGGAGAACAGAGGAAGAACAAGTGAAAGAGGAAAAGGCCCATTCGCATGGAAAGTCACGAGGGAAGTCAAATAAAGGACATTCTCAATATAAAGGAAAGAAAGATTGTTGGTACCATGGAAAGCCTGGTCACCTGAAGAAAGACTGTTGGTCTCAGAAAAACAAACAAGGAGATGGAAATGAAGATAACAGTAAGGAAGCTAATGTTGCAAGTAATACTTTACAAGATGCTTTAATATTATGTGTGGATAATGTTAATGAGTCCTGGGTAATTGATTATGGGATTTCATTCCATGCTACACCCCATAGAAAATATTTTCAAGATTACGTTCAAGGTGATTTTGGACAGGTATATTTGGGTGATGATGAGCCCTGTCCTATTGTTGGGAAAGGGAAAATAAAAATCAAGTTGCCAAATGGAAATGAATGGGTACTGCAGGAGGTAAGGCATGTCCCTAATTTAAGAAGAAATTGAATTTTTGTAGGAAAACTGGGTAGTGAAGGCTGCATGGTCATGTTTACGGACAATGTTTGGAAGGACACTAAAGGTTCATTAGTAGTAGCTAAAGGTTCAAAGATAGGCACATTATATCTGTGTACTGGTAACACTTATTCCATCTTAGTTGCTACTGATAATCTTAATGCAGGGAAAGCTACTATAGATGTTGCAGGAACAGATTAAAAAATGTGGCACCGTAGGCTTGGGCACATGAGTGAGAAAGGGATGAAAATCCTTCACTCTAAAAATCTATTGCCAGGATTGAAAAATATTGATTTAGAGTTCTGTGAAAACTGTGTTTATGGTAAATAGAAAAGAGTCAGATTTCTCAAAGTTGGGAAAGAAAAGAAGAGTGAGAAGTTAGAGCTAGTGCATTTAGATGTATGGGGACCGGCTTAGGTATCATCTCTTGGTGGCTCTCATTATTATGTTATTTTTATAGATGATTCGACCAGGAAAACATGGGTATATTTTTCGAAACAAAAATCTGATATTTTTGAAACATTTAAGAAATGGAAAGCTTTGGTTGAGAATGAGACAGAAAGAAGTTGAAGTGTCTTAGATCCAAAAATGGAGGTGAGTATTGCAACACAGCCTTTGAAGATTACTATTCTATCAATAGAATTTGAAGGCAGGAGACAGTTCCAGGAACCCCACAAGAAAATGGTGTATCAGAAACAATGAATAGGACAATCATGGAACATGCAAGGAGCATGAGATTGCATGTTGGACTGCCCCTTCATTTCTAGGAAAATGTTGTAAACACTGCAGTCTATTTGATAAATATAGGACCTTCATCCCCTTTGGATGGTGGTATTCCAAAGGCAAAATGGACTGGTAAAAAGGTAAATTATTTGTTTATGAAAACTTTTTGTTGTGAAGCTTTTGTCCATGTTGATAAAGAAAATAGAACCAAGCTTGATGCTAAATCTCAAAAATGTACCTTTATTGGATATGGAGTAGATGACTATGGTTATCGATTATGGGATTTTGAAAATCTTAAGATAATTAGAAGTAGAGATGTTATATTCAATGAGAAGGTCATGTATAAAGAATAGTTGTAGGAAAAGAAGCATGAACAGGTCAGACAAGAATATGTGGTGCTGGATGAGACTCCTGAAAAAGGAACACCACTGGTACCTGATTCTCAGAAAAAACAAGTTATCCCACAAACTCCTGTAAGTGTTAGACATTCTACAAGGTCAAGTAGACCTCCTGAAAGGTTTTCTCCTTCTTTGTATTCCATTTTATTGACTGATTCTGGTGAACCAGAAGAATATGAAGAAGCAATGTAGGTGGATTTCAAACAACAGTGGAAGCTGGGCATGAAAGAGGAGATGGACTCCTTGTTGAAAAATAAGACTTGGGACTTAGTCCCTTTACCTAAAGGAAAAAGAGCCTTGCCTAACAAATGGCTTTATAGGCTGAAGGAGGAAGATGAAGGAAAGAAGAGGTATAAGGCCAGAATTGTGGTAAAAGGTTTTGCACAAAAAAAGGGTATAGATTTTGATGAAATATTCTCCCCTATTGTAAAAATGACTTCAATTAGATTTGTACTAAGTCTTTTGGCTACAGATGACTTGCATCTTGAACAACTAGATGTCAAAACAGCTTTTCTCCGTGGATATTTGGAGGAAATTTACATGCAGCAACCAGAGGGATATGAGGTCAAGGGTAAGGAGAATTTGGTGTGCAGGTTAAGGAAGAGTCTGTATGGCCTAAAGCAGGCACCCTGGAAATGGTATTTAAAATTTGATAGTTTCATGGTTGAACAAGGTTACCATAGATGTCATTCTAATCACTGTGTATATTTTAAGAGATTGGATAATGGGAGTTACATTATCCTGTTACTCTATGTTGATGA
>MU224600.1:436835-462138 GCA_018584345.1 Thuja plicata
CACTTGCAATGCAAGTTCTTTCAGAAGATTTCAAAACCCTTGAAGACAAATCACGGCAGCATAAAATGTTCCAACAATACACTCGCATCACATCTCTTCGCAACCCTAACAAACGCATATATCATGCACTTCACTTTTTAGGGCTACTCCAAAAGATAACCGTATTAGGGTTTTACCATTCTCCGAACCCCACGATTGGGGAAGAGTGTACAGTACTCAAATTTATCAGTTGCCACATGTCTTCACCTGTCATTGAATCTTCCTGACATAGCTCTTACGTATCATAGGAATCCGTCATAACCGTTTTAGCCATGATCTCCTTACACACAATTCAAGATGCCGACACATCAACATTATTTGCAAGAAATACATTTTACAAAACAAATAATAAGAATAGGAATTATCCAAGGTTGAGACACCTTATTCCTAACAGAAAGTATGCCTCAATTACTCAAGGGCTACGGTGAAGAAGGACAGAGGATACAAATCCATAGCAGGCAACACTATTGGCACTGGAGCCTCACAGATAGAAATCACATATTTGTTATCTGATTTTAAGCATGACATTATCAATAACATGGCCACCCAGTTGGACACAATGCAGGTGAAAAAGAAGCATGAGGAGGCTAAAGTCATTCTGGCATAATTTTGTCCACATTATACACAGAAGAAGAGAGATTTTCATTGCAAGTTGGTTGCCAACATGGAGACTACACAGCTACCCACTGATTATAAGCCAATTGAATGAGATGATGAGCAAGTATTATTTGTTTCACAAGGAAGACCATGGGCTCAAAGACAATGTGTTCCTCAAGACCTGCTTACTTTCAATGGTCCGTTTTATAGTAATCAATAGCAACAACCTATGAATAATCAATACCCTCCTTGGACTAATCCTCAACCTCAGTGGTAGCCATACCTAAGTCCTCAATGGAAACAACCCTAATGGAATTGGAAACAAAACACTCAGTGGTGAGGAGGTTAGCAATGGCCAAACCAACAATAGACACAATAACAAGCACTTATGCCACCTCCTACAGCCACTACAACACCTCCTAAGCCTACTCAACTCCCTTCCTAACCTCAGTCAAATCCTAATAATAGGCTGCCAGCACCTCAACAAAATTTCTATTCAGTTGATCCAAACTAGTACCCTGCCTACATAATCAATGATGTTCATTTATGGTCAAGCACTACTTTACCCACACCTCCTATTATAACTGAAGTAACTCCAGATGAGCCCCTACCTCAAACTACTCTAGAGTCCACTCCAGTAGGACCGATGGTGTTTCCAAAAAAATTCCAGCCAGCTCTACCTCCCTTTCCACAAAGGTTGCAAGATGACCACTCTAAACATAAAGAAGGTCCAACCTTTGACATCCTAGACCAATTAAAGAACATCAATGTTCAGATTCTTCTTTTTCAAGCAATCAAGGATGTCCCCACATATGGGAAGGCTATAAAAAAAGCCTTTTTTAAAAGCATCGTCATAAGTGGAAGGACCCCCAGAAAGCCCATTTCCAGGGTTAAATTATTGTTATCATGCTCGGTAAAATCATGGCCCCTGAGTATTCTGATCCAAGTAGCTCGGTTGCCGAAGTAACCATCAATGGGATAACCATCAAAAATGCTTTGATAGACTTAGGAGCTTCCATAAATATCATGACAAATGATATCATGCAGCAACTCCACATCACCACCCTCCAGGAAACACCCACTGTCCTGCAGCTTGCAGACAGTTCCATAGTCAAACCCGACGGGGTAGTGAAGGTTATAGTTGTTGACCTTGAAACTTGGTCTCGCCTAAAGCCACATTAGGGGGATATCCCATAATTCTTGTCTGACCCTAGCTAGCCACTGCTGATGCCTTTATAGGGTGCCATTAAGGTGGTATGACCATATCTAATGGTCAACATACCAAGACATTAGCCTTATACCCACCAGCACAACCACAAATGGATTTAGCCTCACCAATTTGGCCTGACATTGGAGAGGAGGCTGAGGTAGTCAATTTTGTAGCCCAACTCATGATGTTGGAAAGGTATCCTTTTCTGTAGCTACAGGAGGAGGACACCGTAATCACCAACATTTTGCAACACCAGTATGGTCAATATTTAGAATCCATTAATTGTCTCAAGCCCCATAACTTCTCTCTACAAACCTTGTAATTTGATTGCACCTTACCTCCCTCTCTTGTATCCAAGAACCTCTACCACCAACTGCTCCCTCATGAGGTCCAATCACCTCTATTAACGAATGCATCTATGGTAGAACTTATAAAGCAGTTGGAGGTTTCACCTAAGTGTTGCTTATATATTAATAGCCAACTTACAAACCCGCAACAGACATCTTTAACCAACCTACTGAAAAACCATACCACGACCTTCACCTGGGATTATTTTGACATGAAGGGTTTGGACCCTAAACTATGTATCCACTGGATCTTCCTAAAAGAAAACAAACATACTGTCAGACAATTCTAGAGGTGTATAAACCCTGCATTAAGAGAAATAGTCAAAACAGAGTTGCAAAAACTACTTGACGTCAGTTTCATCTACCCCATTTCTGAAAGCCACTGGGTCTCCCCTTTAGTCATTATCCTAAAGAAATGAGGAAAGTGGTGAGTATGTGTCAACTATAAGGAACTTAACAATGCCACCAAGAAGGAGCATTTCCCTCTGCCGTTTATAGACCAAGTTCTAGATTCCTTAGCAGGAAAATGTTACTTTTCTTTCCTGGACGGATATAGTGGCTATAACCAAATCAGTATCCTTCCTAAACATTGAGAGAAAACATCCTTCACTTTCCCTTAGGGAACATTTTCCTACTATGTAATTCCTTTTGGCCTCTGTAATTCTCTAGCTACATTCCAGCGAGCGGTCATCAGCATTTTTGCTGATATCTCCCATGATTGCATGGAAATATACATGGACAACTTCACAACTTATGGGGAAACATATGAGGACACATTGGTCAATTTGGGTAGAGTCCTTACCAGGTGTGAGGAGCATAATTTGTCCCTCAATAGTGAGAAATGCTTCGTGATGATGCAGGAGGGTGTGGTGTTAGGTCATTACATCTCTGCCAAGGGAATATAAGTGGATCCAACAAAAATTGAAGTCATCATGAACCTACCTACTCCCACAAAAAAAAGGATGTTCGCAACTTTCTAGGGCATGCTAGTTATTACAGGCAGTTCATTAAGGATTTTAGCAAATTAGCAGGGCCCATGTACTCCCTGCTCACAAAGGATTCAGAATTTTTATGGACAGCATCTTGTGAAGAATCCTTCCTGTAGTTCAAGGTTGTACTTACTCAGGCACCAGTTCTTAGAGGACCTAATTGGGCATTACCATTCCATATACACATAGATGCCTCTAACCATGTTGTAGGCACTATCCACAGGCAGAAAGATGGACCATTCGAGCATGCCATCTACTTTATAAGCAAGAATTTATAGGATGCGGAGTTGAACTACACAATCACTTAAAAGGAACTTATGGCTGTGATTTATGCACTAAACAAGTTTCTCCACTATGTAACCGATTACCCAATATTTGTGCATACTGATCATGCATCCATTAAGTATTTGATAAAAAAGCCTGCTATCATAGGTAGGCTTGTCAGATGGCTCTTGCTGCTACAAGAGTTAGACATCACAATAGTGGATAAACCGGGTAAAACAAATGTCATGGCTGATTTCCTCTCTAGATTACAAAATGATGATGAACCATATGTCATCAATGATATTTTTCTAGATGACCACCTATTTTCTATTTTCAATCATACCCCCTGGTATGCTGACATCACCAACTATCTGGTTACTCAAAAGGTACCACCACATTTTTCTTCCAAGGAAAAGAGGTTGTTAATTGAGAAAACTTTCAATTTTTATTGGATGGTCGACTGTCTCTTCTATACTAGACCCAATCAGATCCTAAGAAGGTGTATTTGCAAGGATGAGACATATGATATCATTTATGCCTGCCATAATGAACCCTATGGTGGCCATTTTGTGGCCAAACAGAAAATCATGAAGATACTCAATACTGGCTATTACTGGCCAACTCTATATAAAAATGTCGCCAATTACACCCGCAAGTGTGATAGATGTCAGCGGATGGGACAGCCCACCAAATCAAATGAGATACCTATGTTTCCTCAGGTAATAGTCACTCCATTTGATAAATGGGGAATCAATTTTGTGGGACCAATTCATCCTCCATCAAATGACAAATCTTACATTTTGGTTTGTACTTACTATGTCACTAAATGGGTGGAAGTGTGGGTTATGAGGCATGCAAGGGATAACATGGTTGCACAGTTTTTATATGAGGAAATATTTACCAGATATGGTGTTCCACAGGAACTGGTCACAGATCAGGGAGCTTAGTTCACTTCTAATCTAACCATTGCCCTTATGGAAGAATATAACATTTTCCATAGGAAGTCTAGTCCATATCATCCCCAGGTGAATGGACAGACTGAGATCACCAACAGGGAGATTGAGGCCATCCTGACTAAGACAGTTCAGTTGCACAAAACAGACTGGAGTAGTTGTTTACAGGAAGCTGTGTGGGCCTACCATACCACATAGAAAACACCTACCAGATTCACACCTTTTGAGTTGGTGTATGGAAAGACTGCCGTAATGCCCATAGAATTTGAACATAAAACTTTATGAACAACATTACAGCTCAACTTGAATCTTCCTGTCGCTCAGCAAGACAAGCTCCTATAGCTTAACTATTTGGATGAAATCCGAAAGGCAGTTTTATAGAACACAGACTTGGTTCAGCTTCAACAAAAGAAATGGCATGAATCACATATACAAAATAAAGAGTTTGTTCCTTGTGACTGGGCAGTTCTATATGACTCCTGGTTTAAAGAGAATCAAGGTAAGCTTACAACTCATTAGATTGGTCCTTATGAGGTTGACAAAGTCTTTGCTAATGGTGCAGTCCAATTGTCTACAATTGACCCTGTCTGCTTCAAGGTATTAGTCAATGATCACAGACTCCGTGTGTACCATAAGCTGACCACTAAAGTAGAATTCCTACACCAATTTGATTTTCATCCTGCAATAGCCAATACTCCTGTAGTCAATGGACCTCCTCCAACTAACGAATTTCCCGCAGCCAATCAGGGTGAATTTTTTCTCTAGTCGTCTCTTTGACTTCACTCCAAGATAGTCGTAATAAAAAAAAAATTTCCCATGAAAATCTCTCTTTCTGCAATAAACTCACCATCACATCACATTCCATCAACCTTTTCTACCATTTTTACTTATGTGTCCCATCATTATTATGCCGCTCATTACTTTTCACTCCGCACACGTCATCCGATCTTTTTGGATTTTGGCATTTATTCATGATTACTCTCTAGGTACACCTTCATTTATTGTTTGCAACATTTTTTATTTCATTTGACATTATTATACATTCCATTGTAATTAATATTAGTGCTTCATTTGAGTGTTGTTGTCCTTTCTAACCACACATGTGAGGACACCTGCCATAATTTTCATGGGGGCAGTTTGTTAACTCATGTTTTTCCATAATAACCCTTGATTAAGTAGTGTTGCATAGTCATTTTGCAATTGATTGATGTGACAACCCCAAATAATGCAAAATTCTCTACTAAAATTCTCTGCTAAGTTTTTAGTTTTAAATTTTTCAAAAACCCAACTCATATTTCTAGCTCTAGTTTTTCAAAATTCTCCTTTGCTATAATCCCCAGAAAACCACACCAAGCATTTATCTAGCTTTATTTCAACCTTAAGCTTAGGTGGAATACAAGGTGGTACAAGAGGGTAGAATTGTTGTTGAGAGTACAGAGAACATAATTTTGAAAAAGTCATTTTCAGTTGCAAAGGAAGTGTCAGTGATTTGAGTTTTTGGGTTACAAAGTTTTTCTGTAACAATTGGTGGCCAAGAAATATGCCATGAGCCAGGGGATCACTCATCCTTATTGTAGGATCAGGCAAGTGTCCAAGTCTTTAACTGTGTGGGTTGGCTTACATATTTTGTCAGGATTTGTGGTTACGAAAAAGTTGTAATAGTGGAATTCTTGCGCACTTACAGAAATGGAGTTGCCTATGTAAAGGGATTAAGGGTGGAAGCTTTAGAAGCACGGATTGTGGAGGTTTTAGGAATTCTTTCTATGAGTGAATTTTTTCTGCATGAACATGATGCACGAGCAGCCAAGGCTGAGTTTTCCTTGCCCACAGACGCTGCATTGGAGACTAGTAAGCAGGGGGTGAAGAGAACATCTCTTCCAGAAGATTACTATCAACTGGCTATCCATGTGATAAGGTACATTACTTGTGAAGGGCGATTTTCATACTTGTATGTTGTGCATTTCAAATTGTTGAGTCATTTACGGCATGGTCTCCTTGTCAATATACCAAATTTCTTGTATTATTTGTTAAAATTGATTTCAGAAGAAGTTAGGAAGGCGAAATTGAATGCAGCTACTCACCACGGGTTGGTAAAACTTTTGGTAGAGAGATCTTTATGGGATAATTCTCCTATGACATGGGATGAGTTTATCACTGCACCCCATGTACAGTTACGAGGAGAAGGGCCACAACCAGGATTACAAGAAACATGAGAAAATTCCCCTGAGGAGGATGCACCTGATGAGGATGAAACCATTATTCTAGAGACCGTGCATAAAATTCTCTCTTCTTCGAGGGCTGAAATGAAGAAAAACACTTTTGGTAATCCAAACCCTAGCTCAGGGAGTAGTAAAACTAAGGGTTCTTCAAATTTGTAGACCCCACAAGCCAAAAAAAGTTCCCAGAAGAAAGAGAGGGGCAAGGAAAAGATAGTTGCAGATGCTAGGGAAGAAACTCCTATTTTGTCAAAAAGCCTTGTTTCTCCTGCAGCCATACCTCTAAAGAAATTATGGACATCACAAAAGGGCTTTGTCGCATCTATGAAAACTCCTCCATGATGAAGTGTTCATTTGAGCACACTGAAGGCAGACAAAATAGACTCACTTGCAATGACTGGGTCATATCCTAAAGATCCAATTGATGAATCTTTAAAAGAACAACCATGAGCAGGAAGCCCACGTATAGAATATCCAAAAATCATGGAAATAGATCTTGTAGTCGAGGAAAGGGACACAAAAATAGTGAATATGGAAACAACATGCATGGAGATAGAACATGCCGAAACTGTCGATATGCATTCTTCTCACCAAGAGGTTTATCAAGGGAAAGATGCCCTAGTTTCAACCTCAGATGAATTACCCGTTGATGGTTCAGACGCAGTCACAATAGCAGAGCAGGTCACTTCAACTACTCCAATTAAAAAGACTCAGGTAACACTTCACTCCCTTTCCATTGACTATTTTAATCAAATGCAATATGAAAATTCAATGTGGGAGCTGCAAAAGGATAGGTTAAAAAGGGAATTAGGCAGGAAATAGCGAGAGGTACAATTGCTATAGAGAAAGTTAGATTTGGTTACAAATCTAATTCCATAATTGATATAATGCAGACCACCTCCTAGGGTCTATGCTTTGTGTTTAAAAGAACAATTTCTCATGTATATATTGATGAGGATCCTTCGGGATCTACACACAAGCATAGACTCACCACAAGATTTTGCAGTTGCATATGATCAGTCACCAAATTGTATTCAGAATTTGTTATGTGAACTCTACTTGCATAATTATGTTTTTCCCTCTGATACTAATTGGAATCCTTTTCTATTTTTTGGAGATATCCACCTATCTGCTTTACTCTCTTGGTCCAGTACTGAGATCAACTATGGAGAACAATTAAGAAAATACAGGGGAATTGAAAAAACTATCACACTTCTCTTATGACCAGAAAGTGGTAGTCCCCGTAGGTTGTATTGTGATTGGATGGAGATAGTATATGGAATGAAAGACTCTACCCATAGAAAGAGGATACTAAATAATAGGGAAGAGGTATTTGCAGCATTTGAGCAACTCTCCTTATCAGATGGAAACAGGGCAGCAGAGGGATTGAGATAGAGATGGAAAAGATTACCATTGGCATTAAATAAGGTTGAACCTCATAGCCTGATCAACCTAAGAGTTGCAGTGTAGAGAATTCAATGGTAAATACGCCTGGGCAAGCAACCTCAACCTGAGAAGTGGCTTCCATTTTTCTTCCAACCCCCTCTTCTCCTATGGCCACTATATAGTTGTATTGATAATGAAGTAGATGAACAACTAGAAATGAGTAGATGAATAAAATGGAGCGTGTCAATGGTTATTACTGGCGTGTAGGAACCTCCATGATGGGTGAGACATAGTAAGGGGATCTTTGAGTACTTGCGAAGATCAGGAGTGTTCCAGTGTCTGAGGACAGGCATTAATCTTTGTAGGGGGAAAAAATGAAAGGGCATATTTATGTCATACTTTAGAAGCCCTAGGACAATTTTTTCTAAGATCTTTTCCTTGTTTTCATCATACTTTTCTAGATACTTTTACTTGTATTTTCTATAATGTGGCATGCTGCCACCAAACCTATTTTGTGGTTAAAAATACTTAAAATATGATACGCTTGGATGAAGATGCTAGATTACTTATTTTGGAATCATAGTTATGTCTTTTTGGAATGAATTTGTTGTTTAAACATGAATGATGTATGTGTATCTTAATGTCTGTTATCATAAATGTCTCTAACATCTAGAGTGCAGTGCACCAAATTAGAAACCGCTACCTTGACCAGGTAAAATGCCCCCATGTGTTGGACGCTCAACCTGGTCTTATAGCAAGTGCACACGAAGAAACTTTAGGCACAACGCAAATGGATTCAAGATTATCAAGGTGGTAGTAGGTGAGCAAAGACCCAGGAATCATAATAAATTCTTTGAGAAAATCTACAGAAGAATGGGAAGTTGGATTTGTTGTCAAAATCATTTCTTTCCTCTTTCATGGATCTATTCAATCTCCAGTTGTATAGTTTCCTTTCATGTTTAATAGGGTTGTAATAAAAGCTCTTCTTATCTTTATGGGGTGACTAGACAGTAGTTAGATGTTTTTCCTTCTTTAAATAAATCCCCGCTCCTGCGTGAGAAGGAGGGCGTTATCAGTTATAGTTTACATTCTATTGCTTTACAGTTGAAATTTATAATACATTTTGATCAATAGAGAATGAAGTTTTAAATCCACAGTTCAGTCTAATTGAGTTTGGATACTCACTCAAGGGGGCCCACTTGGTGAGGAATCTATGTTAGCTAGATAGGATCATTTTCATATAGTTTAAGTTTCTTGTATCTTGGTTTTATAATTCTGGTGTTAACACAATTCCTATAGCCAAAAGCCGCAAGATAGTCTAGTACTTCTTGCAGCCAAAGAGGCAGAACTGTTGAAGCATTATGATTATGTTTTCCAGTCTTTTCAAGTTGTAGTGTTCCTTCAAGCGCTTATACTTTTACATTTCCTTTCCAACATTCTTTACAGCGATAGAATAGTTTCCTTTCATAGTAATTTACTTCCTGCAGCTATAAAATAGTTTCATTTCAAAAGCAATTTGTTTCCTACAGCCATAGCATGGTCTAAGTAAAAATCCTTGGTGCATTTACTTTTCTGACCCGTTTCAAGTAATACGTCCGTGGGTTGACAAATTAAATAATTTTCTATAAAGGAGGATAGCTTCTCTTTCAGATGTCCAATCCCTGAGTTATGGTACTTGCCTAGTATTTGATACCTTAATAGAACCGATCATTCATCAAAGTTATAAATAAAAACATAAACAAATTATAAATAATTCACATATATAGAATGACTAACACTAGCCACATTGAGGGAGTAGAAGCTACACGACACCTTGCGTCAAAGGTGTGCTAAAGAACATGACCAAACACCTCACAAACTTTCTCTCAAATTTTTTAGCACTATACAGTGACACTCATTATTTTTTCATGAAATATAAACTTGATAAGTCTATCATCTTCCATTCACAATCTCATGCGACCTAAAATGTAAAATGAAACATGCAACACATTTACAAGATTTCATGAGTTTTCTTTTCATGCAGGACATGCTAAGTTATTTTCCAAGAAGTCTTTGCAGATTTGAAATCATTATTCCTTTCTCAAATGATCTATATCATCAATTCTTTTTCTTTCCATTTCTTTACATGTGCATAATACATCGCACAATATCATACTTATTGTCCATTCTTCATTAATAATGATCCTAGCCTTAATTTTTGGCTCCTTAGTGTGAAATTTAATCATTAATTAATCATGCAAATAAATCATAAATATTAACCTTCTTTCTTGCTTCACGCATCTAGAAAAACTAGTCATTAAACTTTAAATGCATCATTCACACAATATATCTCACATTGCTCCACATATTCTATAATTATGCAATTTTAGACAAAATTGCAATCACACCAATCCAAGGAATACAAATAACCAAACACTTCAAGGTTATTATATAAAATTTATAACTTAATACTAGTAAGGCAATCATGTAGTCACATGCTACACACATATACACATTGTGCCTTAGGAACAACTTTATACAAAAGGGATACTACCCGGAGGTGTTTTCCATTCACTTCTATAATTCCACTAGTACAAAAACAACAATATGTGATTAAATAAACTACTAAAAATTGCATATAAATTATTAAACTTAGTCACGTGACTATTAGTAGTTTATTTAGTCATTTATAACTCGACTAAATTTATGACTAAACTATTTTAGTCATTTATTTAGTCATTGATTTGGTCATTGATTTAGTCATGGTAGTGATTTATTTAGTCATGTATTTAGTCATTAATTTAGTCACATATTTAGTCATTATTGTAGTCATATATTTAGTCATATATTTAGTCATTAATTTAGTCATTACTTTAGTCCTTAATTTAGTCATATATTTGGTCATTAATTTAGTCATATCAAGGCACGATAGAATCAAACCATCATCCTCCTTCTTGTAAAGCAGGTGCTCTTCCATTGAGCTAGCACCCTTTTAAGAACAAGAGACACAAAGTATCAAGTTCTTGCATATAGCTATTTTGTTTGAAGAGGCTGGGGATTAGATAGAAGACTGGTTGATTAAATAAAATGTCTTAGAAGCAGTAAACAAATGTTCATGAATGAAGGCACAAAATTTTTAGAGAAATAATTAGTTGAGAATAACATTAGAGTGTGAGAGGAAGCAAAATGTGACATACAAATTGTTATAGGGAAGTTTTTACTTTTTTATCATTGTTGTTTTCCTTTTCAATGGGACAAAAACAAAAACGTTGACATTGTTCACTTGGCTTTATTACATAGTTTCCCTTGCATGCGATTGAAAATATTTCCTAGTCCTCCAAACAACTCTTGCAGACTCAAAATTGTCACATAGTTGAAAGCCTTAAGAACTCCTATAGGGTAGGCATACATATCAATCAGAAGTTGCACACAAAAAGTTGTTCTTAGTAATATGACAAGAAATAGTAGCTATGTGTTCAGTAACTGAAGAATTCAACAAAGATGTTCTTTATCTCATCCACCAATTTTTTGTTTAATTCTAAATACATTTGGTTTACTGAAGACAACTTTAAAATTTCCTCATAATGCATCAATTAAAGGTGAAGTTTTAATCCAATAAACTAATAACTGCAATTCAAACATAATTCCAATTCTCTTATCCGGTCTTAATATGCCTTTAAAGAACTAGGAAAATTATGAAATAAATTTTGAATCACTACTAAAGTAGGTCCCAGCTTGTTACTGGTTATTTATTTCTCCTTTCTGCTTGAGAATATATTTTTTAAGTGATAAAAAACATGTCCCCATAAACAGACCCTCAGTTCTCTTAGATTTCAAAGACAACCAAATCATGATTGGTTCCAATCATAAATCAATGAACAATGAGAAAAAATAATAGATATGTCTACTAGGGTATGGACATCCATAAAAGTATAAAGGATAAAATAAATTTGTCAGAGGTTGTAGTCACAAATTCCCTAGTTAACATGTATGCAAAATGTGGAAACATAGACAAAGCACCTAAATTGTTTGACAAAATGCCTCAAAGGGATGTGGATCTTTCGATTGCAATGATTGTAGGATATGCACAAAATGGATTTTTTGAAAAGGCCTTAGAAACTTACAAGTGAATGAAATTTGCAAGTGTAATGACAAATTCCACAACTTTTTCCACTATCCTCTCTTCCTATGCCAAAATGGGAGCTTTGGAATAGGATATGGAAATCCATCAAAGAATAATGGAAGGGGTATTTTTGCTAGATATTTTAGTAGGAAATGCTCTAGTAGACATGTATGCAAAATGTGGAAGCATAAACAACGCACTTAAATTGTTTGATAGAATGCATAAAAGAGATGTCATCTCATGTAATGTAATGATTCTAGGATATGCACAACTCAAATTTGTTGAAAGGGCTCTAGAAAATTTCAACCAAATGAAATTGGTAGGTATAAAGAAAAATTGCACAAATTTTGCTAGCATCCTACCTTCCTGTGCCAAAATGGGAGCTTTGGAATAGGGTATGGAGATCCACCAAAGCATAAAGGAAGGGGGATTTTTGTCAAATGTTATGGTTTCAACTGACCTGGTAGACATGTATGCAAAATGTGGGAGCATATACAATGGTATGACAACAAACAACAAGCATGATGACTCATAAATAAAATCATACTTTAAAAAGTGATAATGATGCATCAATGCAGTCGCCTTCACTGAGAAATACAAGCATTTGCACCCAATATATAAGAGCAGCAAAATACAATCACTTCATGCATAGACATCATAGCTGGTACTATAAACATACTATCATCATATCATGAAACACAATGTACAACCCCTAAACTTAAACGCAAGACATCTAAAGGATTATGTCTAGAAGATATTGATAAATAGATCGATATTGTTTTAGATTTCCCATGCATATCATCTTCATAATTACCCTTAACACTTATTACTGTATATTAACAAATGAACACTAATATAGAATTCATCCTACACAAAATTAAAAATAATATAACAGCTTCCTGAATAGCAATGTTGTTGAGATACAATGATAAAAAGTACACAGTAATGATTCAAAACTAAATAAAATTAGTGTCCAAACTATTATGCATATAAAATTACTTGAATTAGTTCTCCTCAACCTCTTGGACATGCAATTTTGGAAGAAAATATAAATTAAAAACTATTTTCTATCATAAACAGAAACATAGAGAGGCGTGACCCGAGTTGTAGGAGAAAATACAATCAACAAAAATTATACCTATTACTCAACTGATGGAGATGATGATGAAGACCGAGATCAGAGGTATACATGATTGTAGAAAGAATTAGATCAGTTGTTATTTTTTCATTGATGTCAAGCAATTGATTTCTGGTTCATATTGAATCGCCATATATTTTGGAGTTGATTTAATTGGGCAATAGATAAAGATCAAACAATGATAAGATCATCTTGAGATAATTGGTTTTTACTTTACCAAGTCTGTAAAGCAGATTGAGAAAGTTGGTAAGAATAAAGAGTTAAGTTATCGAGCAGAGAGAGTCTGTCGGTAAAGGGTTATGAAAGTTAGTAAGGACACCAAGACATTGAAGCACTAAGCAGTGCATGTTAGTCACCGAACCAAGGGTTAGCTACCGAACATAACAGATGTGAGAAACAAGGATAAGAACACATTTAATGCAATGCTACAATGATCTAGAAGATTCCAAGAATGAAAAAGGAAGTTGGTTAGAAGATCTACGCATGGGAAAATTCAAGGAAGAAATCTATGGTATAGATTAAGCGGTAAAAGTAAAAAATTTATTTCCAAGAAAAGTGCAAGTTCCGAGGTAATGCCAAAGTGGATAACCGAGTTTCAAGTTCACCAAATTAGTTCAAAAAAGATAATCTAATGGCTGAGCGTGATTGAAGGAAAACCTAATCAAGTATATTAAGTAGCAAAAATAGAGTCTATTTAAAGGATGAATTCGAAGAACAAATGGTCGGCAAGTTGAAGTATTTAAGTGCTACCGAGTGATGCAATGAAGAGAAAAGAAGTGATAAATATGAGTTTAAGTGAATAGATTGATGAAGTGTTGATGTCATTAGTCAGAGAGTGCGTAAACAAATCTGATGAAGCAAAAGGTAGTTGTACTTTTACAGATCATTTGCATATTGTTTCTTATTTGTATTTGTGATAGAAAAATCTCTTAACCGAGTGGACTTAACATTCTTTTGTAAAATCCTTGAGAAAGGTGACATTCTAAAAGAGTGTTAAAATCCCTCTAACTAGGCCACTCCTAACAGGGTGAAGATCTTAATGGGTCTGAGATAAGTACCCTAATGGGGTCACATTTAGTAATTGTGTATTGTAATCTTTAACAAGATAAGATTTTAACTGAGCATACTTCAGAAGAGTATTTTCATTTGTGGGTGACAAGTCCCATAGAGGTTTTCCCAAATTGGGTTTCCTCATTAACTCTATTGGCAAATGTGTTTAATGATTCATGTGCATGTTATTTACTATTTATGCATGTTACTGCTTAAGTTATTGAAGATATTTGGTGATTTGGTTGTTGCAGTTGTTTATCCTACCGAGTTGAATCAGAGTTAAGTTTTTAAGTATAAAGTATCATAGTTTTGTGATTCCCCCCACCCCCCCCACCCCCCTCCCTCTCAATATTCAAATAATTGGTATCAAAGCTAAGTACTCCAAGAGATAAGTTTAAAAGGACTTGAGTTAAAGATCCAAAGATGCATAAGAGGGAGGCACCTAAGTTGAATAAGGATAACTTCTCTACATCAAAAAACTGAATGAGGTTACACCTATCTGGTATTGGAGATTTTGTAGTATATTATGTTGATAATGAGTATACACCATCAGAAACTATTCCTTTGATAGTTGAGTGGATAAGAGAAGAATGAGACAACACACAAGCAATGATTGAGATGTCATCTACTCTCACCGGCCTGTAGTTCAATGACATTATAGGATGTGATACAACAAAGCATATGTGGGATAGGATTGAATTGATACATGGTAGAGATTGACATGTTATGAAGGAAAAAGCTAAAAGCTTAAGAGGGAAATTTGATTGTATGAGAATGAAAGAAGGTGAAAATGCTACACTATACAACACTAGACTAAAGGAAACTATGAATGCAATAAGAGGTGTTGGAGGACAAATTACTGAAGAAGATGTGACAAGCAAATTTTTAGGAACATTGTTACATATGTATGCCATCTGAGTGTTTGCAATACAAGAACTAAGATCTATTCCCCAAATGATTGTTTCACTGGATGCTACTATTGGTAAGTTGATTGCTTTTGAGCTTAATGATTTTGACAATAGTTTACATGTTACTGCTAGGATTAAGTCTGCATTTAAATCATCTTTGAAGATTGGAATTTCTAGGGAGTCTAGACCTAGTGATGGATATGTAAGTAGTTCTAGTGAAAGATTCTATAGCT
Organism: Thuja plicata; assembly: GCA_018584345.1. Taxonomy (NCBI): domain Eukaryota; kingdom Viridiplantae; phylum Streptophyta; class Pinopsida; order Cupressales; family Cupressaceae; genus Thuja; species Thuja plicata. The sequence goes on from MU224600.1 coordinate 452,268, forward strand.
GCAAGAGTGAGTTAGAAGAACTATATGTTGAAGATGAAGAAAATGAAAGAGAATTTGAAGCTCTACTAGCTAGAAAACTACAAAGAGGTAAAGGAAACTATCGAGGTAAGATTCCCTTGAAATTTTTTAAATGTAATAAGATTGGACATATTGCTTCTAGATGCCCTGACAATGACAGTGATGAGAAGAAAGACAACTGAGATGAGAACAAAAGAGAAAACATATTCACAAGATTCTAAGATTACAAAAATAAATGTCAGAAGCCATGTCATATTTCTAATGAAGGACTAATTGATGATGACACAGATGATGATGTCAAAGAAGCTGTATATGTTTCTATCAAGGACAATTCTGATGAAGAAAAGAAAGAATAAAAATCCCTAATATCACATGTAAGTAAAAATGAAACTTGGATTATAGACAGTGGGTGTTCACATCACATGATTGGTGATACACTTAAGTTCATTACTATGGAAGAACATAATGGAGGATATGTTAGATTTGGTAATGATGCTCCATATCCTGTGAAAGGTCACCGACTAGAATTTCAAAATGGGAAGGTAAAAGTATTTGATCAGAAAGGAAGTTTGATCATCATTGGGGAACAATCTAAAGGTAACCTATTTTACCTTGATACATCTATTAAGAGTTGTTTGTATGCTAAATTTGAAGATGCATGGTTGCACAAGAGTTTATGTCATGTAAATTTTGACAACCTAATTAAAGTGAGAGAAAATAATAGAGTAATAGGTCTACCGAGAGTAGAGAAACCTAAGAATGTCAAGTTGGAAAAATGACTTAGTCAAGTTTTACAAGTAAGTCTTATGTTACACAAGGAAGTTTGGACTTAGTGCACACTGACCTATATAGACCGATGAGAACACAAAGCTACTATGGTGATAGATATTTGATTATGTTTTTTGATGATTATTCTAGAATGATGTATGTCATGTTTCTGAAAGATAAATATGAAGCTTTCCAGATGTTTAAGTGGTACAAGGAAAGAGGTGAAAAAGAGACTGGAAGAAAATTAAAGTATCTGAGATCTGACACATGAGGAGAGTTTACTTCTGATGAGTTTACACTCTTCTGCAATGAACATGGAATAAAGAGACAATTGTATGCACCAAGGACACCATAGCAGAATAGTATAGCTGAAGAAGAAATAGATCCATTATGGATTGTGCGAGAACGTTGATGATTGAGAAGGGAATTTCTCAAAATTATTCGAGAGAAGAAGCCAGCACTATTTCTTATACACTTAACCGAGTACAATTGAAGAAAGGTACACACAAGACACCTTATGAGATTTGGTATGATCACAAACCTAATGTGAGTTATTTAAAAGTATTTGGAAGTAGATGTTATATTCTTAAATATTCTAGAGATGGTAAGTTTGAATCTAAAGGAGATGAGGGAATATTCTTAGGATATTCTACAAAGAGCAAAAATTATAAATGTCTGAACAAATCTACTAACAAAATTGTGGAAAGTGCAAATGTGAGACTTGATGAGTTTGCAGAGAGAAATGATGAGGACAACAAGAAGGAACCTGAAGATTATCAAATATTTGTATATGTTCGACGAGATGTTCTCGATACCTTACCAAATGCACAAATCGGGGAAGAAGCTTAATAAAGAGTACTACCATAGAATGGTAGAAATGAATTCCATCGACTATCGAGCCTGCTCTAGCTAAGTATGTAAGGAGACAACACTCACCGAGTAAGATAATTGGAGACAAAGATGCAATAATTATGAAAAGAATCAAGGTAAGATAAAATACATGCTTAATTTTTGAATTAGAACCGAGAATAGTTAAAGATGCATTAGAAAATGATGACTAGGTTAAAGCAATGAAAGAAGAGTTAGATCAAATTATGAAGAATAACACGTGGACTTTAGTATCAAGGCCTAAAGATAAAAATGATATTGGTACTAAATGGATTTTTAGAAATAAATGGAATGAGCATGGAGATGTAGTAAGAAACAAAGAAAGATTAGTTTGCAAGAGATATGCACAAGAAGAAGGAATTGGCTGTGGTGAAACTTTTGCACCTCTTGCTAGATTTGAAGGAGTTATAATTCTACTAGCATATGCAGCCTACAAAGGATTTAAAGTCTATCAAATGGATGTCAAGTCTGCATTTCTTAATGGTGTTCTTGAAGAAGAAGTTTATATAGAACAAGCTGAAGGATTTGCTGAGAATACTAACAAGGACATGGTATGCAAACTGCACAAGGCACTATATGGTTTGAAACAAGCACCCTGAGCTTGGTATGAAAGAATACATGCATATCTAATCAAGATTAGATTTCAAAGAACTAGTGATAATAGTAATGTTTATCTGAAATGTGATAGTACTAACAAGATTTTAATTGTTGAGATATTTGTTGATGATATTATTTATGGAGGCGATGAAACATTATGCAGATCTTTTCCTGAAGAAATGAGAAATGAATTTGAGATATCCATGATTGGAGAGATTAAAATCTTTCTTGGACTAAAGATTCAACAAGTAAAAGATGGGATCTACATTACACAATCAAAGTACATCAAAGAGATCCTGAAGAATTTTGGGATGGAAGTCTCAAGACCGATTGGAACATCGATGATCACTGGTTGTAAGCTATCAAAGGAAGATGAGTCAAAGGAAGTAAATGAGACACTCTACTGATCAATGATTGGTAAGCTAAAATATGTTTTTCATAGTAGACCAGATATAGCTCATGCAATTGGTATTATTGCTAGATTTTCTACCAATCCAAAAGATTCGCATATGTCTACAGTAAAAATGATATTTAGATATCTGAAAGGAACCATGGACTTTGGTCTACTATACAAGAAAGGAGGAACTTTTGAGTTAACATTGTACACCGATGTTGATTGGGTCATAAATATTGATGATAGAAAGAGTACAAGTGGAGGAGCTTTATTTTTAGGAGAAAGACTAGTTACATGGCTGAGTAAGAAGAAAAGTTGTATATCACAGTCTACTGTTGAGGCTGAATATGTTGCAATAGCTATGAATTATGCAAATATTTTATAGATCAAACAACTACTAGAAGGTATGCAAAAGGAGATTACCGATCTAGTTACTATCTTTTGTGATAACACAAGTGCTATAAACATATCAAAGAATATGGTAATGCATTCTAAGACCAAACACATATCTATCAAGTATCATTACTTGAGAGAGAAATTTCAAGACAAGAAGGTGATGTTGGAGTATGTGAGCTCAAAAAAGAAATTAACAGATATATTCACTAAGCCACTACTAAAGGATTCTTTTGAGTATCTCTGAGGTAAGTTAGGGGTCTTATCCCTATCCAACATTCATTAGAGAAAGATGCAGGCTAAATCAATTCTAGGACTCAATAGAATATCTATTTTATGAGTTGATGATAGTATTCACACTTTAGGTGTTACCTGAAGTTGTGTAAAGTAATTCTTTATGCAAAGAGTTATCAGTACATGCAAGGTATGATCCACTGCCTGACCAAGTTTCCAGGAGTAAGAACCTTTGACATTGTTGTCAAAGAGGGAGAATGAATAATTCATGAATACAAATATAAAGGGAGAATGAATGATTGAAAGAACAGAAAGAGGAAGAATATGCATAAAGATGTTGAGAGAGAATGAACACAGAGGGCAAACAAGATCAAACAACTCAGAGGGAGTAAAGACACAACAGAGATGTAAAAAGAAGATGAACAGTGTTGCCATCAATGCCAAAGAGGGAGATTGTTACTCAACTGATGGAGATGATGATGAAGACTGAGATCAGAGGTATACCTGATTATAGAAAGAATTAGATCATTTTTTATTTTGTCATTGATGTCAAGAAATTGATTTTTGGTTCATATTGAATTGCCATATCTTTCAGAGTTAATTCAATTAGGAAATAGATAAAGATCAGACAATGATAAGATCATCTTGAGATAATTGGTTTTTACTTTAAGTCGGTAAAGCAGATTGAGCAATTTGGTAATACTAAAGAGTTAAGTTGCCGAGTAGAGAGAGTCTGTCGATAAAGGATTATGAAAGTCAGTTAGGACATTGAGACATTGAAGCACCGAGAAGTGCATGTTAGTCACCGAACCGAGGGTTAGCTACTGAACATAGTAGATATGAGAAACAAGGATAAGAATGCATTTAATGCAATTCTACAGCAATCTATAGGATTCCAACAACAAAAAGGAAGTTGGTTAAAATATCTACGCATGGGAAAATTTAAGAAAGAAATCTATGGTATAGATTAAGCAGTAAAATTAAAAGTTTTATTTCCAAGAAAAGTGCAAGTTCTGAGGTGATGCCAAAGTGGCTAACCGAGTTTCAAGTTCACTAAATTAGTTCAGAAAAGATAATCTAACGGCTGAGCATGATTGAAGGAAAATATAATCAGGCATATAAACAGGAAAAAAAAAATTATATTTAAAGGATGATTTTGAAGAACAAATTGCTAGAAAGTTGAAGTGTTTAAGTGCTACCGAGTGATGCAATGAAGAGTTAAGAAGTGATAAATATGAGTCTAAGTGAATAGATTGATGAAGTGTTGATGCCAGTAGTCAAAGAGCACATAAAGGGATCTGATCAAGTAAGAGGTAGTTGTAGTTTTACAGATCATTTACATATTGTTTCTTATTTGCATTTGTGACAGCAAAATCTGTTAACCGAGTGGACTTAACAGTCTTTTGTAAAATCCTTGAGAAAGGTGACATTCTAAAAGAGTGTTCAAAGCCCTCTAACCAGGCCACTCCTAACAGGGTGAAAATCTTAACAAGTCGGAGGTAAATCCCCTAACAGGGTCACATTTAGCAAATGTGTATTGTAATCTTTAACATGATAAGCTTTTAACCGAGCATACTTCAGAAGAGTATTTTCATTTGTGGGTGACAATTCCCATAGAGGTTTTTCCCAAATTGGGTTTCCTCGTTAAATCTTTTGTCAAATGTGTTGAATGATTCATGTGCATGTTATTTACTATTTATTCAAGTTACTACTTAAGTTATTGAAGATATTTGGTGATTTGGTTGTTGTTGTTGTTTATCCTACCGAGTTGAATTAGAGTTAAGTTTTTAATTATAAAGTATCATAGTTTTTTTATTCACCCCCTCCCAGTAATCCAACAATACCTACCTTGGGATTTTTATTCTCTGACCATAAACATTTCTACAAAAGTAGTCAAAGTGTATGAGACATGTAAAAGAGCACAATGCAACAAGAAACTTTTATTTGGCCTCCAAAATAGTTGTATATTATTTTTTTTACTGAATGAAAATCTAGATCGCATACTAATTCAATCTCAAAACTATGATGCATACCAATATATAACATTAGTTCCTCAAGCATCGGAAATGTAGCATGTTCACTATCATAACAAAATCAACTACTCTAGTAAGATATGGCCCAAAATTAATTATGACAAAAAAAATTATGGAAATGGAATTCTAGCCATTGCTTTTGTGCCTTTGTCATATGCTTTGTAGATTTGTTGTATCATATGTAAGGTTCATATCAAGGAATTTTTTGTCATCTCCTAAAATTTGTTAATATCATGTCTACAAATAACTTAGGAAAATTACAACTCTACCATAAGGATTTTGAACAACTTACTTGGCAAGTCCCCTATTTATAAATTAAGGTTTCAAGGCCACATCATTAGATATGATGCCAAGTCAGCATGATTTTTTCCAAGGTGTCCAAAGCAACCCAAATAAAATGTGAGACCAATACTTGTGCAATAAGTCATGTTTTATTGGTGTACATCACATGATTTGTTGCTTTTTAGATCTAAGGAATACATTTCATTCAATTATGGGTAGTCATTATCAATAATAACAACTTTAAAGTCACAACTATTGGTACAATATTGTCAAAAATATTGGGCATTAAATCAACAAGTGCTATCAAAACTATTGCATAGCACTTAACTATTGGGTCCTGTCCCCTAGTGGTGACTCTTCTTATAGCTAAAATTTACAACTATTTGTTAGGTCTCGTGAAAACATATTAATTATTTCAACAGTAAATATAGAATTTTCTTTAAAACATAAAATCAACATATAAAAACTTGTAGGATTAAGGAAGAATGTTATTTTCAATGGGAACCTATAACTGCAATTTTTCAAAATATTCCTCTGCAATGACTACACAAAAAACTTTAAGAATTAGCCTTCCACTGGATTACCAATTTAGAAATGATAATAATGCAAATGAGCATTTGCACCAATTAGGCTCATAAAAATGTCACATTCAATCTAGCAAATAATGATGCTTCTGCATGTATGGGTATTCTCAGGTGTAAGCTTTCTTAAAGCTATTGTCACTTGTCTAGAATTTAGATAATCTCAAATGCAGCATGGTATTGATGTCAAAAAATAAAATTATATTTTTACTGGTTTTAGTTTGATGTGGAGAAAGGATATTTAAGATATTTCAAGGCAAACAATGCCCAAAGTACCTTCAAATATGGAAATGTTAACTGAATTTTGCAAGAACATTATATGTTGCCTTGTAACAAAATATGGATCTACAAGATAGGCTTGGCATCCCTTATGAATCTATGAGATTTTCTGGTGTTGCTCTCTGTAATTTTCCAAAATGGATAAAACCATCTTGAAGATGACAGGAATGAGGAATCAAATATGTCAAGAGGGTATGTCTAGAAGTATCCACAAAATCCTAGCAAAAATATTTGAATAGGGAAATAACATGAGGACCAGAGAGGGGAACAAGGGATTAGGACATGTATTATTGGAACATTTAATACAATGATTCAAAATAATAGATGAATCTCAGTAATCATAGCTTTCTCCCTAATTTTGCTAGTTCTATTTTTAGAAATTATAGAAATATTCAGAAAATTATGCTACCTTTTAAAATGTATAAGCGTACTCCAATTGTTGCACAAAAGTTGCAAAAAGTTGTCAAATGATGGTCTAATGGTTTTTGGGTAGTTGGGATTGGTTTTAACTGATCCCTCACCTATGAAGGTTTATTTAACATGATTCTATCGAGAGATGGCGGGGGGAGTGGAGTTTGAAAATTTTTTGAATGTAAAAGACAATAATTTGAGTGTAAAACTATGTATTTTCCCACGTGTTCCCTGTCTCGGTCAATTTAATCTTGCATATCTTGTTGGTTTAAGGTATGAAAACTATTGAATGTCAGAAAGACATGAATCAGATCTATTTTGGTTTTTATTTGGTTTCATTCTATTAAGTAATCAAAATGTTATAGCATTTTATGTGTTAACAGTCTGAATCCCTCAATGAGGGTATACAATGAATGAATAAAATGTGTATCTCCTTTTGTGTTCATGGAGAACTCATAAAACTTGGTTGATTGAGGTTTTAAATTATGCATATTAATATCCAAAAGGTGTGAGTGAAATGGTGGAGGTTTGACCATTAAAGTTTAATGCCCTAGCATTGTTATGGCATTGAGTTCAAACTGGAAAATAGAGAACAAGATGAAAAATGTATATTTTGGTTATGACATGGAGTTTCCTCATGAAAGGTAGGTTGGGGAACATTGATACGATGTGATTGAGTCTATCCAAGCCAAATGTTGATGCATATATGGTGTTTGTGTCTTTTTATTCATCACTGCCCTATCAAACTCAAAATTGTAGCAGTCCTTGTCAAGCATAATTTACTAGTCTTTGGTACTTTGTAATTAAATTTTCTTCATATCATGTGAAAATCCATGTCATGGGAAGTAATTGATGCTTTATAACCATATCAGTGGGCTTGAGACCTTTCCTTGCGAAGTAATGTGTTTTTTTTGTGGTGGTGGTTAGTCTAAGTACATTTAGGCCTCTTGCTGACTATCAAGGTGTATGTTTGCCTTAAAATGTCATATGTCAAGGTTCATGTATGTGCCAAAAGATCTTGAAGGGTGTCTAAAGATAAGATCACAATCAGGAGTAGGAGTGACCAAAAAGAGTTAAGGGGAGCTGAGTTTATGTGTGGGGTTAATAGGCCTAGAAGACAATGATAACAGTCCTTGTTGAAGCCTTCATTATTAAGTAGTGGATGTTCACTTTATTGACAGTGTGTCAACATCCCTCATGGGGATTCACAACATGGTTTGACAGCCTCATGTGTCTTCTATAAGTCTAGTGGTTGTATCGGGCATTAACAGGTCAATCTTTTGGTGCAACGACAACCCTACCTTGTAAAAAGTGGTATTAGAGCTTGGTCACAGGTTCAAATCATGTAGGTCACGATGAGTGATACTGGCAGGGGGATTATTGGCAGTGTGCCAACATCCCTCATGGGGATTCGTGACATGGTTTAACAACCTCATGTGTCTTCTATAAGTCTAGTGGTTGTATCGGCCATTAACAGGTCGATCTTTTGGTGCAACGGTAACCCTACCTTGTAACACACTTTAAGATATGACATGGGAGTCCTCAAAGAGTGTTTGAGAAACCTTTAGATTTGAAGATTTGTTTTGTGATTGAAAAGTTGTAATCAGTTTTCAAGACCTAATAGCCTCTTAGGCCGGTTTGGTACAATTTATGAGAGTTGAACGTGAAAGATCACTAACTTTTGGAAGGTTATGCAGGGTATGGAAATGAAGTTTTTAGATGTCTAAACATGTTTTGGATCCATTATTGATCTGTGACATAATAAAGGTTTTATTTACCATTGGATACTATGAAGCAAAGAGTTCTTGTGAAGGGGATGGTAGGATAAATAGGTGAAGTGTTGTTGCAAACTAGTTGGGTATTGAGATGTTTTCCATTTTTTATGCATGAACCCTTGTACCTTTGCAACATTCCCCCCAGTATTAATCTAGGCACCCCATAATAGTAGCCTCAAGTACCTCTGGATAATTGTATAGAATGAATTCAACCTCAATATAACTAACATTTTCACCCCTGAGATAATAATATCCTTAGACCGGTCTTTGAAGTCAATATACCCATCAGGATTCATGACCCCATATCGCCTGTCCTAAACCACCCCTCATTAAAACAAACCTCAGTGGTTGCTTCATCATTCAAGTACCCCTTCATGACGATATATTACCCTTGATCATGACTTCCCCAATTATTTTCCCATCAGCATAAATTCTTTCCATATTTTCTGGATTCTTAACATCAGTACCTCACAGCCCAAAGTGTGGGACACCTTGTCTAGCATTCAACTTGGCCTGCTGCTCTTCTGGTAGAGACTCCCATTGAGGTTTCCATATATAGATAGATGAGGGGCCATATGTTTCACTGGGGCCATATGAGTGATTCATATGGAAACCAAGATTATTCATGGTGGATAGAATCACTGTTGGTGGTAGGGCACTGTACGGTGGGCGCCAAAAATGTACACACAAAAAGGTGCACTTCTATGAATCCTTACATGCAAGGAAACTCAAGAATGAACCCTCACAAATCGATCTATAGCTCTCTATGTATGGAGTTGCAAGATTTGTAAATTTGCTCTCAGCTAGAGCTATGAACTCATGACCTTGCCAATAAACCACACAACGAGAGATTCACAATGAAGACAAGGGCAAGAATGCCAATATCTCCAATGAATCAAGTGTATGAAATGCAATGCAAGCTAGATGATAATGCAAACTAGTCTATGAAAATGAAAGTATAATGCAACTAATCTATGAAAGAAAAGAACAAATTTTACCAAGCCTTCCTATTTAAACTATGTGAGATTATTCTATTGCATAAAAGGAAATCTAAGCTATGAAATGAAACTATGAAAGCAAATAACAAATGAAACTATGAAAGCAAATATGCAACTATAATGGAATGCAATAACAAGTCTTCAAAGAGCTCCAAATGACCTAACAAACTTGCAGCATAACATTAGCATGAAAACCTAAGATGTCAAAATGAAGGAGAGA
>MU224600.1:462545-478080 GCA_018584345.1 Thuja plicata
TTGATTATGATTTGATCAAGGAAATTGATATAATTGATATTGTTGATATTTGAAAATATTGATTCAGGGATTTGATAAATTGAGAAATGGGGCCTAAAGTCTAGGCAACCATTTTAGGGTGCATACAGGCACCACCAATTACTATCTGCACAATGTGGGGAACATGATTTCTTTCATGAGGTTTGGCATTTTCAATTATGCTTAATATTGTGGGTGAACCACTCAAGTGGGTAACTTTGTTCTCTGTAATGACATCAAATATTTCACTTGTTACATTTATTAGGCATACATTTGTGCCACCCTATGTAGTTGTGGCCCATGCAAATGACCATCCATTGCAATGAAACATTGGGACTGTCTAGAGATATATAGGCATGGTGGTTGTGTGGATGTGTTGTCTTGGTGCTTGTAGGTTACATATGAATACATGATTAAGAGTATTTATAGTGATGCTTCTTTTTTATTTGGATCCTAAAAATGATGCAACTTATGCTCTTCTCTCAAACATTGACGTAGAAGTGGGCAATTGAAATGAAGTTCAGATGGTAAGGAGATTAATGAAAGACAGAGGAATTAAAAAGATCCCTAGAAGTAGAATGGTTTTTATATCTTTCATGGTCTCTTCATGACAGTTCTTCTCTTGTGTTAACCCATTTTCTCTACATGAGTTTCTTATCATTTCTCTTTACAATAGTATCTTTCATTTTTCTTTCTCTCTACCCATGACAAAGTCATTAAACTTTATCTCCATGGAAGCCTATCATTGTTCCTTATGTCTTTCACTGCAATGACAATGACTTCCTCATTTTGTACAACCACCATGCATCTTTACCTGTGAATGGACCATGTCACTATTCTATTCCTCTTCATAGTGATGAACATCCTCTTTGCCCATGTTGTTCTCTTCATACCTAGCATTCAATCCTCATGATCTCATTATACTTGGCAATGATCCTTTACCCATGGTAGTCTTACCATATGCTTGCATCACCATCTGTGTCTTCAACTTGCAACAACATCTCTAATCATTTCACTATGACAGTGTTCCTTTGTTTTCATCGTTGCAATAGTATTGTTTAGATATTTGTAATAGAACTATTTTTAGCAATGAATAGCATTGTTTTCATTGTTACTAATACTGCTTGAATACTTTGAGTTTGAAATGACCTTTGTTCCCTCTGATGTTCAAACATTATATCATCTATTTTTTAAAAATAGCATACCATTTATTTCATATCGATTAATGCCTCCATTTCAAATCACTATCTTAACTGTGATAACAGTCATTTTGTTGCCTTTTAATGACAAAGTCTATCACTATCCCTTTTGGCAATGTCTTTCTACTTTGATCCTCATGACCATAATGTAACTCTTCTTTTATATGAGTGGTTTTTTCTATTACATTCTTCCATTGCATGTTGTTTGTTGCTTTTTTTTTTCCATGTACTACTCTTTTATGCATTGTCATCTCTTAATAATGGTAAATACTAAATCATGTGCATGGAATGAATGAATGTCCTCACGACGGTAAACAAAACCTATTTTTCATACTATGATTGATCCTCATCAAACCTTTTGGCAATGGATCTATAACAGTGAAATGATCCTTCATTAAACAATGACTATACTCATCAAAATAATGATCATTTCTTGCACAATTTACATTGCATTTGTCTGGGTTGCATTCGTTCTTTACTACGTTGATGCATTATCCTAATGAATTCCCTTTATATCATGTCTTGTTGTACCTTTGTTGTCTTTTATACTATAACTACACTATTTCTTTTCTTAGACATTTTTGTAACAATAATGAACATCATCATTAATGAAAACACTTCCTTTATGACTTCTCTCTTACATTGCCTCTTCTCATGTGACACTTTGTCCTTGTGCAATTTGAATGGTAATATTCATCCCTCTCTTTAACTAAATATCATTGCCAAAAATGAAACTAAATATTCCTTTGCCTATGACCTTTTCAAATAATATAATTGCACTATATCTCTATTTCAGGTCTTTGAAGACTAACTACACCTTGTGCATTTGATCTCATTGTTTATTGCTGCTCTATGTCACTCCTTATAGAAAGTAAGCATATCTCCTCCAATGATAATGGATGAAGGACCATGAGCACTACTAAAAATTTAAAATCATGCATGACACTCATGAATTAGAACAAACCTCTCTCTTAGAACAAGGCCCCAGTTTCTCTTTTTGAATTTTTTAAAGAAATTTTTAAGGTATATTAAAAGGTGTGAGACCCACACTTAAAACAAAAAACATAATGGCATGGACATTTATAGAAACCTAATAGAAAGGAGCTCCACAGATATGTGGAAATGCTCTGGTAGGTATGTATACAACATATGGGAGTAGAGACAAGGCATGTGATTCCTCAAATAACTCCAATCTGATGAGGTGTACAAGACAATCCTTGAAGAGATCTGAAGCCTAATGTGCATTCAATTATATCAACTGGGTGTATGACATCAATCATAGACAAGGCATTCCATACATATCAGGATTTATAACTCATCCATTGACAAGCAAGTAGAATGTTGAAGACATCCATTTATGTGGCAAAGATTGTAGTCAATAGTTGTCCATATCCCAACATGAGATAGATATAGTGGGAGTGATGGGAGGTCTACACATTACTATCCTGGATAATAGAGAAATCTGAAAAATCAAAGATAATCAAAGGACCTGGTCATCTATGTAGAGAATTGTTAAGAAACCAACAAGGAAAAAATTGAGCTATGTAAAGCCACTGCTAATTCACATGTATCTAGTCATTCTATTGGTTGGTGACACAGTTAAGATCCATGCAGAAGTAGCACAAGCCTCCCACTATTTATGTACCCATCTAAAAATCAACATAACATAGGGGCCATTAGTAGAAGCTTTAATTTTTTCTCTCAACTGATTTATGATTGGGCAATTTTTAGGGCTCATTTTTGCAAATGATAATTCTTAGTTTCAACAAGCAAAATTGATAGGATCCAATCAAATTTTTCTTTGAGAATAATTTTAATGAAAAGGAAATCAAACCAAAACATTTTCTTCAGTGATGGATGGAAACCTCAAGCCATGCATGAAACAAAATGGAACATTTCAATATGCTAACGTATGTGGGTTCATCTTGAAACCCTGCCTCATTCTCTTGAGTTTCTTCCCTTTATAATTGCTGCTTTTTTTGGCATTTGCTTCTATACCCCAAGATCTGGTCTAGTCTTCATTGAAATCTGCTACTTCTTGTAAGATCTTTTGATGTTGCTCTCATTATTTAATCAATGGCATTCCTCCTCAACATGACTGATACCTCTCCTCTTGGAAAGATTTATCTTTGAGACAAAACAATGCTTCTTCATGCTACACATTCATTGCTCTTTTCATATAGCATCTGCTACTACCTTTATGAAACTCTTGAAAGGCAAAAGTGAAGGAAATATTTTACCTCGCAGAGGATGAGAAAATATCCTTCTTAAACCACGAATAATATTTTAGACACATGCATAATGAGAAAAGATATTACCTAAAAAACCTCTTTAATCCTTCTTATGTAGAATGTCCCAGGGCTCTATGCAAGATTGGTTAATTTTTTCAAAGGATTTTTTAATGGCACCAAATATTGAAATGAAAGCCCTCTTGTGCTTGAGGTATTTTTTGGGGAATAATCCTCCTATGTAACCCATCCTGTAGAATTAATCATATTTTTTTACTGTATCATCTAGGGCTTGGCCTAAGATATACTCATCTCTGAAAAATTCTAGTGCTATATGTACCAAGAAACAGAGAGATTGAAACAAGTTGAGACAGTTGGGTATGAAAATAGATAATACCTGTGATGGGTATATGAGCCTGAGCACGCCTGGAGTGAGAATTGCTTCCCCTATTATTAACCTGACGCTTTCCTACACTTGAATACTTACCAAATAGATAAAACATGTGATGGGTATATGAGCTTCAGCACTGTTGGACTTAGAATTTCTTCCCCTCCAACGCTTGAATAATTGCCTGTGCATTACCACTAAAACATTAAAAAAATTTACATTCACGACTGCTTTGGTTTTCCTCTAAACAATTTCATTCCCTCTTAAAACTAAAACATTTTGATTCCTTTCTAAAACTCAAACTTACACTAGCATATCTATATTTAAAGAAATATATGTAGAAGAAGCCCAAAGATATCATTTAGATGGGTGTATTTTCTTAAAAAGAAAAAATAGTAAAATTAAATAGATCATAATTTTAACATATGAATATATTTTGTATGTTATATAGTGAAAGTGATAATTAGTTATGAAAGGTGAATATAATATTTGATAATTTAAAATAATTAATCTCTTCTTTCCTTTAAGGTTCAAATTAGGTTAATGCAATGTGAATTACTTACTATTTATCTATTTATCTTTAACTACTTATGTATGATGTTTACTAATTGATGCTTTAATTATTTAAAACAACCATATATGTTATAGCTAATGAGCCCTTTCACTATCATATATATATGTAGTTTATCTCCATTTGAAGAGAAGATAACTTAATATATGATAAAAATTAATGTCAATAAAAATAATTTTAATATAAATTTGTTAAATAATGAACAATATAATACTAAAATTTAATAATTATCATTTAATTATATAAATTTAAAATATCAAATATATCTAATAAAATAGAAAATTTATATTCAACATTATTGATTTTAAAATATGTTTTTAATGAAATTCATATAGTGATATTGCTATTAGGATTCCACTGTGTAGTTTTTTTAGTCAAACTCATTGACCTATGTTTCATGAGTAGTGGTTCACACGAACCCATCTCTCATGGGAATGAATGGAACACTTAGCACTCATTGGATCTAGGTGATTCTCACAGAGGTGAAGCACCAAGACTTCCCGGGAGGTCACCCATCCAAGTACTACTCCAACTCGAGCGCGCTTAACTATGGAGTTTCCTCCATGGTTAAACCCACTTTGCTTGTAAACACAATTTTGACAACCTTTGTCAACTATCATGTCTACCTGGGATAAAATGGAAGCTTGGAAGAAGGTAGGGCATCTAGCAAAAATGTGAAGGAGGTGCGAGTCAAATGTGGAGTGCATGGTCTACTATTAGACAACTCTTTCCATCTTCGATGCTCTCGTAGTAACTGGCTTAGAAAACTTTGATGAAGCTAAACCTTGAATCTAGTTCATTACCAATGTGATCTAAGTCACCAAAGATTTCTCAGCTACATATTATGAAGTCAAATTCACAATTATATATCAGTCAAACCCTCTATAATTAATCACACATATAAGTAATATGTTATGATTCAAACAGTTATGTTTATAAATAAAGCATTTTTCAAGTGGGGAATCAAGTGTTAGTAATAACTGAGAGGGGGGGGTGAATTAGTGGCCTCAAAAATATTCTAATAATAAACCCTTAAAACTTAGTACCACAAAATTATACCTCTAGTTATCTTTAGTCCTATAAGATGAATTCCTCCAAATACTTATATCAAATTACTACTAGTCAAAATGCTTGGTAAAACCTTCTACTATATGCTTACCGATAATTAGTCTTTATATTTATCGTAATACAGTAAATAACTAGTGTATACCAATCAATCCAGATTTACTTATGTGAAATGTAAAATAGTAAAGTAATGACTCATAAACACATGACACATGGATTTTTAATGTGAAAACCCTGTTAAGGGAAAAACCACTAGGACCGGTAACCCAAATTTTCACTCTTCTGAAGTGATCTCAGTGAAGAGCCAACCCTGTTAAAGGTTACAAACACACTGTTAGGTGTGACCTTGTTAGAGGATTTAAATGAATAGTTTGTCACTTAGTAGCTGGCATGTAATGCTACCATCCTTGATCAAACACTCACTTGGCCTATCAATAGGTATCGGGCATATCCATTGCTACTTTGTATGATCAAAATTTTTGATACTCCTTAGGATGTATCTCAATTAGAAAAGACTTTTAAGTCCTGCTCGGTTAAGAGACTTGATGCTTCAATGGTTAAATTGAAACAGTAAATTGATTTGTTCATATATACAACTAGAATTGCAGATTTTTACATCTATTATAAGTGCATTACCTTTCTGATCAATGATGTCAATTTAATACCTTTTCTCCACACTGTTCTGCTCTGTGATGTTGTATCACTGTTCATCGGTGTCTGCAAAATTTAGCTCTTAGCTTGATTGATCATGTATGAATGAAGACTTTCTTCTCCTTCAGAATCTCTTCAGCATCTATTCTCTTTTCACTCCCCTAATTCACATTAAATTAGCTTGTCTCATATATAGACATGTTTTCACCATTTCTTGGCTTTCTTGATCTTGGTGTGATCCACAATTCTCACCAATTAGATTTAAAGAAAAACTAATGTTTAATCTCAGAGAGATCTTCTTGCCAACTAGACAAAGCAGCTTTAAATCATTTACTTATCTCTGGATTTATCTTGTCGATTAAAACAATGATAAGTACCAGTTAAGTCTATATTTAGCTCTTGATAGCTAAGCATTTTGTCATTTCTGAACTCTTTGTTCTGTTGGTCAATACTTCAGTTAGTCGTCGATGACAACTGACTATTTTGTCGGTGTGACTTCAGTTGTCTTCGAGATCTCCGTCCGTCAAGCAACATTGTAATTATTTGTTATGTCGGTCAATTCTTCAGTTAGTCGTCGGTGACAACTAACTGTTCCATCGGTGTGACTTCAGTTATCTTCGGGATCTCCGTCTGTCGGGCAACACTGTAATTTTGTCCATCGGGTTACACTGTGACTTTCCTTGTCGGGTAACACTGTGACTTTTCTTGTCGGTAATGTTGTGCTTTTTCTCATCGGGTAACACTGTGACTTTTCTCTTGTTGGTTTACTCTATCCATCGGTGTATACAGTCACTTTGTGAATACTTAACTTTTATGCATTACTGGTAGCATAGCCTTTCATTCATTGGTTCTTTGAAGTCTTTAGCAGTATGTTCATGACCATACAGATTATATCAAGTTGACATTAATGACAATACAATACATTAACTGATTTAATGCCTTGCATTTAACTTTCTGTGTCTTGGTGATCATCAACTTAACATCTTCAAACATTCAATGAGTTATAGTTCATCAATCACTCCCTTTGGAATTGATGGAAACACACTACATTATCAAACTATATTATCACTAATACAATATGAAATAGAACAGTTGAGGTTCATCAAACTACTAATCTTATGTACTATAACTGATACAAATATCTGGTCCTCAGTAAGCTCACATAGCTTAGAATTGATTCTTGCAGCTTTCTCTCTGTCTTCAATCCCTTCACTGGATAGGTGTAGAATCTTTCTTCTTCTGATTTGATGTGTTCTCTTCTTGTGTCAAACTCTCTCCCTTTAACTGTTCTTTTCTTTTGATGTCTCTTTTCTCTCTTGTCAGCAATCTCTCCCTTTGTATGTACTCTCCCTTTTTGGTTACATATCTCCCTTTGGATAATGTGATAATGGATATAATCTCTCCCTTGGACAGCAATGCCAAACAAATATTTGACAGTGATGCCAAACAATCCTTTCTATCTATAATATACTCCTTGAATTTCTCAATCCTTCAGCAATATAACAACTCTGGTGCTTGGAGTACATAAATACCTTGATGTGTATAGATGTATCTTTGAAGTCCATCTCTTTGCTTGCATCAACATGAATGATATTCTGATAATATGTAGGTTGATGCAGCCTTTTAGTCATCTTATTGACCAGTAGACAAGGGTCTGACCCCTAGTCTTTTTCTCAAGTACTCAAACATATCCTTGGGCAGTGGCTTGGTGAAGATATCAGCTAATTGTTCCTTTGATTGCACATACTCAAGTATCACCTCCCTTGCTTGAACTTTTTCTCTCAAATAATGATACTTGATAGCAATATGCTTTGTCTTAGCATGCATGACTAGATTTTTGGAAATGTTTATTGCACTGGTATTGTCACAATAGAAAATTACTAGTTCAAGAATTTTTCATATGCATACCTTCCAGTAACTATTTGATCCATGCAATATTTGAGCAGTTTGCAACAACAGCAACATACTCTGCTTTAGTAGTAGACTGAGAGCTGCATCCTTGTTTCTTGTTGATCCATGTGACAAGTTCGTCACCCATAAAGAATGCTCCTCCAGTCGTGCTCTTTCGGTCATCAATGTTTCTAGCCCAATCAGCATCAGTAAAGACCTTAAGTTCAAATTTGCCTTCTCTTCTATACCATAATCCATATTCCTCAATATTCTTCAGATATCTTAGGATTCTTTTCATAGTAGTCAAATGTGATTCCCTGGGATTAGAAAAAAATCTTGCAACTATTCCTACTACATGTGCAATATCTGGTCTAGTATGTACAACATATATGAGTTTTCCAATCATTGATATGTTCAAAGTCTGATTTACCTCAGGTGACTTTTCCTCCTTTGTCAGCTTACATCAAGTTTCCATCGGTGTTCCAACTGGTTTGGAATCTTACATCTTAAATATTTTCAGCACTTCCTTGATGTATTTGGATTGTGTAATGAAAATGCCTTCATCTTGTTGCATGATATGTAGACCAAGAAAGAACTTGATCTATCCAAACATACACATCTCAAACTCTTTGCTCATTTCATTTTCAAATTATTTTCATAGCATATCATTGCCTCCAAATATGATGTCATCAACAAGTATTTCAGCAATCAAAATGTTAGCATCAGTATCTTCCTTCAAATAAAGATTATTGTTTTCACTAGTTCTTACAAATCCAATACTTATGAGATAGGAATGAAGTCTTTCATACCAGGCTCTAGGTGCTTGTTTCAATCCATACAAGGCTTTGTGTATTCTACATACCATGTTCCTCTTGTCTGGATCAACAAACCCTTCTAGTTGCTCAATGCATACCTCTTCCTCAAGTATTCCATTTAGGAATGCAGACTTGACATCCATTTGGTATACCTTGAATCCTTTAAATGCAGCATAAGCAAGTAATATTCTCACTCCTTCTAGACTAGCAACGGATGTAAAGGTTTATCCATAGTCAATCCCTTCTTCTTGTGCATACCCCTTGCATACTAGTCTTGCTTTGTTTCTAGTGACTTCTCCATTCTCATTCAGTTTATTTCTGAATATCTATTTTGTACCGATGACATTATTGTCATCTGGTCTCGGTACAAGTGTCCATGTCTTATTTTTTTCAATCTTCTCAATTTCTTCATTCATAGCACCAATCCATTCATCATTATCAAGTGCAGCATTGATAGATTTTGGCTCAAAATCACAAATTAGACATCTTGTGTTTAGAGACTTACTTTCGGTTCTTATACCAGCCTTCTTGTCTCCAATGATATGGTTTTATGGATGGTTCCTACTGACATATCTAGAAAGTATAGGTTCAATTCTTTGTCTGTCATCTTGATCATCATTTTTTCCTTCATTTTGATCTCCATCGCTTGGTACATCATTTTGAGCAATATCTTGATTTTTGATATTCGCAGCATGATGCTCGGGTGCAATATTCTATTGCTCAGGAACTATACATTGTTGCTCAGGTAGAGTGTTAGGTTCTTCGTTGTAAACAAACATATTGTAGTCCTCTGGTTCTTTTGTGCTTTCCTTTTCATTCTTCTCTGCAAATTCATCTATCTTTACATTTGCACTTTCAACAATTTTGTTAGAGGCTTTATTGAGACATTTATAAGCCTTGCTCTTGGTGGAATACCCTAGAAAGATGCCTTCATCACTTTTGGATTCAAGCTTTCCAATTCTATCATCTTTTAAGATACAACATTGACTACCAAATATCTTGAAGTAACTTACATTGGGTGTGTAACCATACCATAGCTCATAGGGTGTCTTCTTGTTGTCTTTCTTCAATTCTACTATGTTTAATGTGTAAATAGCAGTATTGACAACTTCCCTCCAAAAGATTTGGGTGATGCCTTTCTCTATCATCAGTGTCCTTGCACAATCAACAATGGTTCTATTCCTTCTTTCAGCAATTCCATTTTGTTGTGGTGTTCTCGGTGCAGAGACCTGTCTTTTGATTCCATGCTCATTGCAAAAGTTAGTGAATTCATCTGAAATAAATTCCCCTACTCTATCTGATCTTAAGCATTTCAATTCCTTACCACTTTGTTTTTTTACCATTTCTTTGTACCATTTAAACATCTTGAATGATTTTGATTTATCTTTTAGAAACATAATTGTCATTGTTCTAGAGTAATCATCAACAAAGAGAATAAAATATCTATCACTGTAGTAACTCTTTGTCCTCATGGGTCCACATAGATTAGTATGGACTAATTCTAGAATGGCATCAGATGTATGGGTTTTTCTTTTGAAACTAGACTTTGTCATCTTACCTTTTTGACAATTTTTGCACATGATATTGTCAGGCTTAGTCATCGTCAGTAAGCCTCCTACATTTCTCTTTTTGCTTATCTTTATCATGTTGTCAAAGTTTACATGACATGATATTTTATGCCACAACTGTATGTCTTCGTGTCTAGCCATTATGAAAGTGGTGTCAGTATCATTCAGATAGAATAAGTTACATTTTGTCTGCTCACCGGTACCAATCAAACTTCTTGATTCATTGAAGATCTTTGCCTTCTTATTTTCAAATGCTACTCTATGACCTAAATTATTTAGTTGAGAAACACTCAATAGATTATGATTCAATCCTTTCACCCAATAAGCATTTTCATATTTTATCAGGTTATTCAACATTATAGTTCCTTTACCTTTAACTAGACAAGGTGTATCATTACCCATTCTTACTGAACCACCATTGTAGTATTCAAAAGTCTCAAACTTTTGTTTGTCACCGGTCATATGGTGAGTGCAGCCACTATCTATGATCCAGACATCATTTTTACTAACTTTAGATATGAGTGTAGTTTCTACATACCTTTCTTCATCTTCATCTGAATCATCTTTTATTGCCACAAACATCATCTTGATGTCTTCATCACATTCAGTTTCAGTATCTTCATTTTTGCATGTAGCTAGGTAACTGGCCTTCTTTCATTTTTCCTTTTAGTCTCCGGTATCTCTTCTTTCTGATTGTCGGTTGTTTCTGTAATCTCAGTTATCAACTCTGTAAAACTTATTTTTAAATGATTTGTCATTACTTCTGTCATCTTTTCTCCTGTTAGGACATCTTGCAAAAAAGTGTCCAATCTCTTTATAATTAAAACATACAAGTGGTAATTTACCTTTGTATTTTCTTTTGCCTCTCTGCATTCTTCTAGCCATAAGTGCTTTAATTTCATCAAGATCTTCTTCTTCACTTTCACTTTCACTATCTTTTCTCATAGTGTGTTTATGACTTGATTTACTTATTCTTAAAAAAGATTTAAATGCAGACTCTATGTTTGGTAAGACATTATTATCAAAGTTATTCATCTCAAATAAAATCAGTCTTCCAATCAAACTATCTAGAGTAACATTGTTATTTGCTACTGCTCTCATTTCTTGTATGGAAGATACTCTAATAGCTTAAGTAGGCAGTAAGGTTCTTAGAATTTTACTTACCACTGTATCCTCATCTAGTACACCTCCAACTCTTTGGATAGCAATGACTACCTCTTTGATTCTTGTGATGTACTGTGTGATGTTTTCACCTTCTTTCATTCTAAGATCATCAAACTTTCCTCTAAGGCTTTCTGCCTTGGCTCTTAGAACATTTTTGTCACCACCATATACAAGCTTCAATTTATCCCACATTTGCTTTGCAGTTGTGCATGTCTTGAAATCTTCAAATTTAGCATCAGAGAGTGAGGAAGCAAGCTCTATTATCATATAGTTGTGCTCATGCTTCTCTCTCATTTGTTCAACTGTTAGTGCTCATGTGGGCAACACATATTTAGTATCTAAGTATTGAGTAACATCATTTCGAATACCTGATAAGTGGATTCTTATCCTGATTTTCCATGAAGCAAAGTTGCTTTTGTTCAACTTGGGCACATATCGTCTGTTCATCTTGTGATCTTTATCTTGAGTTGTTAAACTCCCTTTCTAAGCACATAAGCTCTGATATCAATTGTTAGTAATAACTGAGAGGGGGGTGAATCAGTGGCCTCAAACATATTCCAATAATCAACCCTTAAAACTTAGTACCACAAAATTATACCTCTAGTTATCTTTAGTCTTATAAGATGAATGCCTCCAAATACTTATATCAAATTACTACTTGTCAGAATGCTTGGTAAAACCTTCTACTATATGTTTACCAATAAGCAGTCTTTATATTTACCAAAATACAGTAAATAACTAGTGTATACCAATGCAAAACAGTAAAGTAATGACTCATAAACACATGACACATGGATTTTTAATGTGGAAACCCTGTTAAGGAAAAAACCACTGGGACCAACCTAACCCAAATTTTCACTCTTCTGAAGTGAGCTCGGTGAAGAGCCAACCCTATTAAAGGTTACAAACACACTGTTAGGTTTGACCTTGTTAGAGGATTTAAATGAATAGTTTGTCACTTAGTATCTGGTATCTAATGCTACCATCCTTGATCAAACACTCACTTGGCATGTCAATAGGTATCGGGCATATCCAATGCTACTTTTTATGATCAAACTTTTTGATACTCCTTGGGATGTATCTCAATTAGAAAAGAATTTTAAGTCTTGCTCGGTTAAGAGACTTGAAGCTTCAATGGTTAAATTGAAACAGTAAATTGATTTGTTCACATATACAACTAGAATTACATATTTTTAGATCTATTGTAAGTGCATTACCTTTCTTATCAATGTTGTCAATTCAACACCTTTTCTCCACACTGTTCTACTCTATGATGTTGCATCATTGTTTGTCGGTGTCTGCAGAATTTAGCTCTTTGCTCAGCTTGATTGATCAGGTCTGAATGAAGACTTTCTTCTCCTTCAAAATCTCTTCAACATCTATTCTCTTGTCACTCCCCTAATTCACATTGAATTAGCTTATCTCTTATATAGACATGTTTTCACCTTTTCTTGGCTTTCTTGATCTTGGCATGATCCACAATTCTCGCCAATTAGATTTAAAGAAAAACTCATGTTTAATCTTGTAGAGATCTTCTTTCCAACTAAACAAAGCAGCTTTAAATCCTTTACTTATCCCTGGCTTTATCTGATGACATGTAACTAATTGAATGTTTGATAATGTTAATTTGGATATAATGCAAGGCATTAAATCAGTTAATGGTTTGTATTGTCATTGATGTCAACTTGATATCATTTGTACGGTCATGTACATAATGCCAAAGACTTCAGAGAATCAATGGGACAAAGGTTATGCTTTCAACAATGTATAAAAGTCAAGTATTCACTAAGTGACAGATAACACCGACGGAGTGCACACCACCGGTAAAGGAAAAGAAGAAAAGTCACAGTGATACCCGATGAGTAGAAGACAGTGTTTCCCGATGAAGCAAAACCACAAGATGCCCAATGAGATGAAAACAGAGTTTCCCGATGAGTAAAAATCCAATGATGCCTAACGGACGGAGATCCTGAAGCTAACTGGAGTCACGCTGATGAAATTGTCAGTTGTCATCGACAACTAACTGAAGAGTTGACCGATGGAACAGAGAGTTTAGAAAATGAAAAAATATCTAGTTGGCAAGAGCTAAAGATAGACTTAACTTATTGTTTTCTTTGTTTTATTCAACCAGAGTTAAGTGATTGATTTAAAGTAGATTTGTACAATTGACAAGAAGATAACTATGAGATAAATCAGGAGTTATGCTTGAAATCAAATTGGTTGGATTATTTTTAACGCCATGAATCAAGAATTAAGAAATATTGAATATCATATCTATATAAGAGACAAGCTTAATTCATTTTTGTATCACATGAAAAGGGGATTAAGGGGAGTGAATAAAAAGAGGATGCTGAAGAGAAACTAATGAAGAATAACTTCATACAGTCCTGATCAATCAAGATGAAGGATAGCTAAAGAATTTTGTAGACACCGACAAACAATGAAGCATAGCATCACAGAGCAAAAAGTGTGGAGCACAAAGAATTAAATTGATACATTGATCAGAGAGGTAATGTACTTAAATAGATCTGAAAATCTACAATTCAATGTTGCATTAGAAACAGGTCATGGTGTTTCAATTTAACCATTGAAGCATTAAGTCTCTTAATAGAGCAGGACTTAACAGTCTTCTATATATTGAGGTACATCCCAAGGAGTGCCAAAAAGTTTGATTCATGAAAGTAGCATTGGATTTGCCTGATACCTATTGATAGTCTAAGAAGGAGTTTGATTTAAGGATGGTAGCAATAGATGCATGATACTAAGTGACAACCTCTATGTATAAAATCCTCTAACAAGGTTGCACTTAATAGTGTGTTTGTAACCTTTAACAGGGTTGACTCCTATCAGGGCTCACTTCAGAAGAGTGAAAATTTGGGGTACCGGTCCCAGTGGTTTTTCCCTTAATAGGGTTTCCATGTTAAAAATTCATGTGTTATGTCTGTATGATTCATTTCTTTATTGTTTTGTATCTGACATAGTTAACACTGGGTTGATTGGTATACTCCGCCTATTTACTGAGTTTCGGTAAATAGTTATACTGCTTATCGGTAATCAAGGAGAATAAGGACAGACAAGGAAAACTGGCGAACAGTTAATCATTATAAGTATTTCATGGCATGCATCTTGTAGGGACTTAATAATCTAAGGTTTATTTGATTGGTGGTTAAATGTTTGAAGGATAAATTTTGAGGCCACTGACTCACCCCCCTCTTAGTTATTATTAACAATTGGTATCAGAGCTTGTGTGCTTAGAAAGGAAGGTTTCAAGACCTAAGTCAAGATCACAAGATGAATAGATGAGATGTGCCCAGGTTGAACAAAGAAAACTTTGCTTCATGGCAAAGTAGGATAAGACTCTACTTATTAGGTATTGGTAATGATGTTATTCAATTCCTAGATACTGAATATGTGTTTCCTACAGGAGTATTGAAATTAGATCAATTGAGAGAGAGAATCATGAACACAACTGTATGGTTATAGAGCTTTCTTCCTCACTCTCTGATGCTGAATTTGAAGATGTCAAGGATTGCAAAACTGCAAAGAAGATGTGGGACAAACTGAAGCTTGTACATGGAGGTGATACAAATGTTCTAAGAGCCAAGGCAAAAAGCCTTAGAGGAAAATTTTATGATCTCATAATGAAAGGAGAAAACATCACACAGTACATCACAAGAATAAAAGTAGTTAATGTTATACGAGGTGTTGGAGGTACACTTGAAGAGGAGATAGTGGTAAGTAAAATCTTAAGAACCTTACTACCTATATATGCTATTAGATTTTCTGCCATTCAAGAAATGAGAGCAGTAGAAAACAATATAGTTACTCTTGATAGTTTAATTGGTAGACTAATTTTATTTGAGATGAATAACTTTGATAATAGTGTCTTACCAAACTTAGAGTCTGCATTTAAGTCTTCTATGAGAATAAGCAAATCAAGTCATAGACACACATCTAGAAGAGATAGTGAAAGTGAAA
>MU224600.1:489106-502023 GCA_018584345.1 Thuja plicata
GCACATGATGTTGTCTGGCTTTGTCATCGTCGGTAAGCCTCTTACATTTCTCCTTCTACTTATTTTCATCATGTTGTCAAAATTCACATGACACAATGTTTTGTGCCACAACCATATGTCTTCATTTCTAGTCATTAAGCAAGTGGTGTTAGTATCATTCAGATAGAATAAGTTACCTTTAGTCTGTTCACCGATACCAATCATTTTTCCTGATTCATTGAAGATATTTGCCTTCTTATTCTCAAATGCTACTCTATGACCTGAATTATTTAGCTGAGAAACACTCAACATATTATAATTCAATCATTTTACCCAATAAGCATTTTCATATTTAATCAGGTTATTCAGCATTATAGTTCCTTTACCTTCAACTGGACAAGGTGTATCATTACCCATTCTTACTGTTCCACCATTATAATACTCAAAAGTGTTAAACTTTTCTTTATCACTGGTCATGTGATGAGTGCAACCACTATCTATAATCCAGATGTCATTCTTGCTAACCTTAGATATTAGTGCAGTTTCTACATACCTTTCATCTTCATTTGTATCATCTTTCATAGCTAAAAATATCATCTCGATGTCTTCATCAGGTTCGGTGTCAGTATCTTCATCTTTGCAAGCAGCCAGGTAGCTAGCCTTCTTGCCTTTGTCCTTATAGTCTCGGGTTTCTATTCTTTCTAATTGTCAGTAACCTCTGTAATCTTTCTTTCTTGAACTTGGATTTTTACCACTTTGTTTTTCTACCATAGCCTTATACCATTCAAGAATCTTGAATGCTTCAGATTTATCTTTAAGAAACATAACTGTCATCATTCTAGAGTAATCATCAACAAAGAGAATAAAATATCTATTTCTAGAATAAAATATACTATTGCAATGAGTTTCTCTTTTTACTGTTGACTAGGTATTAAAAGAAAAAGTATTTCAACCAGTTACAACTAAATCTTTTTATTTTTCAATTTTTTTATTTTATTTTTCTAATGTATACATATCAAATTTTTAATTAATAATCATCAAATTTATTTTTCTTTATACTGATTGGCTCATAAGTTTGGGTCTTATACATGGATTTATAAGAAAACATACTATAAATAACTTTTTTTAATTATTTCACCATGAATATAGCACACGACATGACATGACGGTGAATATATTCTTTAATTTCCATGACAATGAATATTTTTTTGATTTCCTTGTTTTAAATTTCCACTTTTTCTTCATCGTATTTTAGTCGACATAGGAAATTTTGATGACAACGATGTTTATCCCTCCCACCAAGGTCGAGTTCTTGTACCTATCATCTCTTTAATCGAATTGGCAACCTAACAAGCCAACAATGCACATCGATACCCTCAAACTAACTTCGTCTTACAAAGAGGCTTCCACTACACGTGGCTACCACCTTGAACCAATCCAATTATTGGGGAAGGCGACCTTTACATACATTCTCCAAGGCCCACGTTATATAATTATTATTAATATTTAATATATATTTATATTAAACACCAATTCTAAATTAAATAGTGGATATAATAACTATCATTTAATTAAAATTATTATTATATAAAAATATTCTAATTTTAAATCAAATGATATTTTACTTAAATAAAATAAAATCTTCATAATTTCACAAAAAAATTCTAAATTTTTAATTTTAAAATTTATTCTTAGATTTTGACATACAATAGTAATAGATATATGTCAAACTATAAGAATAAATTTTAAAATTAAAAGTTTAGAATTTTTTTGTGAAATTATGAAGATTTAATTTTATTTAAGTAAAATATTGTTTGATTTAAAATTAGAATATTTTATATAATAATAATTTAAAAATATTATTATACTATTATATAACTGAGAGAGAGAGAGAGAGAGAGAGAGAGAGAGAGAGAGAGAGAGAGAGATCGATCATATTAAAATATGTTAAATCATATTAAATTTAAAAAGGTAAGATAAAACTCTTTATAAAAAAATCAACAAATTCAAACTGTAATTATTTTAAAAATATTTAATTATGTTGAAATTATTATAATTTAACTTTCAAACTTAAGAATATTTTTTCCCTTCATAATTTAATAAATAAATGTTTTAATATATTATTATCAAAATAATATTGATTTTAAATTTTGATCTTTTAACATATTATTGTCTCATAAGTGCATTATTTTTGTAGAGTGTATTAATGATTTTGGTCTTTCTTGTTCTTTCTTCTCTATCTCTTTCCCTTTGATTGTTATAGAGCGTATTTATGGTTTTGGTCTTTCTTGTTCTTTTGATCAACATATTATTGTCCCATAAGTTTACATTATTAGTGTAGATCGTATTAATGGTTTGGGTCTTTCTTGTTCTTTCTTTCTCTATTCCGTCTTTCTCTTTGATTGTTGTAGGGTGTATTTATAGTTTTGTCTTTCTTGTTTTTCTAATGTTGCCTTCTCCCTCACACTTTGTGGGCATCGAGTTGCCCCCTCTTTTGCATCAAGTTGTTTAATTGTCCCATAGACTATATTTTGCCTCGTAGACATTAAAATTTTATCTATCTATCTCCTCTTAATTGTACCTATACTATTTCGACCCAACCAAACTACGTGCCTTTTGTTGTTGTCCCATCCCTTCCCCTGTTCCTTTCTCAACCACTGCCTCAGCTCGTGCTTTTATTCTATTCTTTATCTCGATGTTTGCTTCTCTTTCTTCGGCCATCGGGAATCAACCCATCATGTCCCATCTACCTCCCTTGTTTGTGTCCTCCTCTCGCTTTTCTTTTCACCTTACATCGCATGAGACTTGCCCGATCAAAAATCAGTAGTCTAAATTAGTCGTTAACTTATCGCATTCTTCCTTGGACCTCCTCGCTTCCAAATTTCTCAAGCGAAGCTGTAATTTCTCCCCCTCTATGTGTCATCCCTCATGTCGACTTCCTCATTGATATCGAGAATGTGATTCATTCTCTTCCCATTGTTATGGCTAAGGATGTTAGACAAGATTTCACTTTTTCTCTTATAGGTGTTCCAAACCGCTAAGTGTAACATTCCCAAGCCTAATAGTCTTGCCTTTTATAATCTTGTCAATAATCATGATCTAATCATCTCTAAAGTGAACAAAGATAACGCCATGTAGCCATTTTGAACAAATATGACTACATCGGAAAAATTATTGACCTTCATTCGGATGCAAGCAGCTATAAAATTGTTTCTTGCAACCCTTGCTCCAAAATTATGAAGAAGGTCAAAGTGGCTATTTATAGCTCTTCCTTTGATGAAGCCACCAATTAACGCCTTGTGCCTGCTAAGAAGTTAACCCCTTGGATCTATGGGTTCCAAAAGTCCACAAAGCTAGCATTTCATTGAGACCTATTATGGACACCATTGGTTCCCTGTCTTATAAGCTTGCTTCCTTCCTGGTCAATTTGTTATCTCCTCTTGCGGGGAATTCTAATTCCTTTGTCAAAAATTCCACCCATTTTGTCCAATTTACCAAGGATATAAGATTGGATTGCACCAACCTCTTGGTCAGCTTTGATGTTGTATCTTTCTTCCCCAAGGTTCCCATACTTGATTCTATCAAGATTGTTAAGTGTAAGGTGAATGATGAGATTTTCTCTTTGGTGGAGTTCTTCTTGTGTTCCACATTTTCCTTCCAAAGCATTAGATCCATGGGAAGGTTGATGGTATGGTCATGGGCTCCTCCTTTTCACCTATGATAGAAAAGCTATATATGGAAGATTTTTAGGATATCGCATTGCGTTCTTCCCCCCTTAAACCTAAGTGGTGGAAGCAATATGTTGATGACACCAATGTTGGTTGGCCTCATGGTCTGGATAAGTAGGAAGAATTTCATGCTCACCTTAACAATCTTTCTTGGTGCATCTCCTTTACCAAAGAGATTGAGTCAGAGAATCGGTTACTTTTCCTTGATGTCCCAAATCTTAGAAAACTCAATGGTTCTCTTGATCATCGGGTCTTTCACAAATCCACA
This sequence comes from Thuja plicata, assembly GCA_018584345.1. Lineage (NCBI taxonomy): Eukaryota > Viridiplantae > Streptophyta > Pinopsida > Cupressales > Cupressaceae > Thuja > Thuja plicata. Next base: position 493,082 of record MU224600.1, read on the forward strand.
CACACTAACCTTAATCTTCATGTGTGATCTCATCACCACCCTAGCCAAAAAGTTGGTATCCTCAAAACCCTTGCTTTGAGAGCCTTTCAAATTTGCAATGATGATAACTTGGATTAGGATCTCTCTCATCTTCATCAAGTTTTTAAGTGGAATGGTCACGTCGACAAGCAAAACCCTAGAGCCTTCCGCCAAGACAAATCCTTCTTTCACTCCATTACCCATCCGCTTCCCTCTCCCCTCGAGGCTCTCTCGGTGGTTTCCATTCCCTATGTAGAGGGTATCTCCCACAAAATCTCTAAGATATTTCACAAGAAAGGTGTTTGGGTTGTGTTAGCGAACAGATTTGTCTTTTTATAAATAATATTTTAAGTTTCCTCTATCACCCTTAAAAGACAAACTATTCTTAACAGTTGGGTAAGTGTATTTTATAATCACTTCCCTCTGAATTTTATAACAGGTACAACTCCCTTAAATGATATTCAATCAAATGAGAAAATACTTTAATCAGTTAGCTTTTAACCAGAAAGCTTATAAAGGCAACACTATCATTCTTTGATGATAAGTTTTGAAACAACTAAAGAAGTACATATAACTAGGTAATGAATAGGAAGGAGACACAGTCACTTCCATAATAGCATTTCATGAAAAACACAAACAACTTTGACTGCAGATAACTGATAATAGATGAAACTCAAGATTTAGATACCATGAAACAGTTGATTAAGATATAAAACAGATCAACTATATGCCAACATAGGGCACTTTGCTCAAAATCATAAACAACACAGATTCATTGATGTTTCTGTCATATACTTCAAAAATTACTACACAGGTAATTATCTAAAAATCAATTCTATTCACAGCAATCACCTTCTGAATTCTAATTATCAAAAACTATCTATCTATCAAATTTTTTCCTAACCCTTTCAAAGTTTTAGCAACCAGAATAAATAGCAGTAGAGCACCGAGAGGCCTCCCGAAAAACACGGCCTCTCGGTGAAACAGTTAAGTAACAAATCCATCAGTCAGAGGACACGTGTCCTTGAAATTTAGCATAGCAATAAAGTAAAAATAGGAAACTAGATGGCAGAATTAGGTTCTTTATCCAAGGCACGATCCTCGCTTGTCGCTGGGCTCCCTTGTTCATCGGTAACCGATTGGGTCAGTTTCCATTCTTTGTACGCTTAAACTAACTCCTTGGCAAGCGACAGGTGCGGGATCTTAGAGTTCACTATTCGGGCCATGGAGGCGTCTTTATTCCAACTCAGCTTTTTCACTCTATCAGTAACGTTAGATAACTGATCAACACACAAATAAAGAATGGATTCAATCCTTGCTATCTGGGTCAAATCAGAGGCCTTGGGCTGAATCTTGTCTCTGATGGTTTTAATAGTTGATTCAAAAGCATCCAAGGCACCTTTCAGTTCCTGTTCACCGAAGACAGAGGGGTAGGTATAAGTGAAATTAATCACTTTCAACTCTGTTAGGGTAGCCTTTTGGATTTTCTTTGCTTCAGCTTCATACTCTTTATTCTCTATAATAGCACCTCTTATCAGGGCAATACGCCAGCTGATGTTTTTTCTGAGTATGAAGAAGTAGGACTTCTCGGCACCTTTCAGTGACTTTTTTGCACAGAATTTACCAAAGCCATGCCTTTCAATCTCCATAAATTTAGTCATCACTGACACCCACTTTTCTTCATTTGTGCTCCATACTTGTCATTGAGCCTGCAATTCCTCTATAGCTGTCTCGGTGTTATGGAGGACTGAATGAGAATCTTTGATATACTGTTTGCCATTTTTTAGTACCTGAGCCATCCACTCATCCACTGAAGAAACTAGAGTTCGTCCCCTTTGAGCTTGATTCAATAGATTCTTATTTTCTTCAAAATTGGGGTCAAACACTTAAGAAGACTGAGACAACGGGGTAGCATCAAAGTTGCAAAATGTGTTAATAAACAGAGAAAGTGAAACAATGGTCTGTTTCAATTCTTTCTTTTCTTTGCTATCCGGCACCGATGTAATCAGCATTTGTTGAGCTGTTTCTTTGAACAAGTGGTTTTTCCCGGCTCTATCCATCGTTCCCAACTCAATTTTGGTAACTTCAAAGTCCTCGACTGTCACATCTGGTTTCTTTACCTTGGGCCTATAAGTAGCAACCTCGGCCGTCCATTTTCCAGTCTTAACATTACCAAACATGCGCACTGTGCTTTTTACCTTCTTAGCCTTAGCAGTTTTCTGAGCGTACTTACTCACAATATCTTGTATTGGTATGGATATAGGAATCAGACTTCACTTTTTATTGATCAAGGAAGTCAGCCATTTGGGCATGTCGCTAGTCGCTGTCGGTTGGGGACCGACCTTAACAGGAGTATCCATCAGATCCAAGGTTACGTCTTCAAGCTCAAAAAGATCTTTCCCAATTTGGTCTTCATCACCAATCTGATAATTCAAATCTTCAAACTTATCATCTTCTAGATTTACTGTCTATGTTTGTTCTTGAGTCATCTTTGCCTTCTTTTGGGATCGGGAGCATGACCTAGTGATACGCTGAGGAGAAACCATAGATGAAAGTTCTGCAATAGACTTCTTTTTAGATTCTTTCTTCTGCTGCTTACCAGATGAACCTGCATTATCAGATGTTTTAGGTGTGTTAGAAACAAAGGGGGAAGAAAATGAAATGGAAGATTTATTTCCAGTCTTTTTAGTACTGGACTGCCCTTTCTTCGCTTGTAGCCACTTCTCAGTTAATTTGAGAACATGCTGTGTTCTACTTTGAATGTCATCATCTTCTTCTTTTACCCAATCAACATCTACCTCTTCAGTATCGAGAGGTCTTTTGAAATCAGGTTCAATCAAATCAGAGCCAACATCTGTCACCCCCTCTATGCTAAATTGTATTCTCATTGATAGAATTTGAGGGATACAGAGTCTACTGTGACTTCGGGTCATGACTTGAGATTCCTTTGCACAATCTTCCCAGAAATCCTCTAAATGGGGAACTGGGAACATGTGAGACCTTAAGCCCAGGCTGCCACTAGCAAAAAATTTATTATCAAAGCCTGTTCTTTCTGTATAGTAATTGAAATCAAAATGACCTAGGTCACTTCCAATACTTCTAGCATCTTCAAAGGTTAGACATGAAAACTTCCCTAGCTGCAATGGAAATAGTTTTTCACCTCGATCTCCAGGAAGGAAACGCTTCAGCACGACAGCAAGCTGTCTACAGATTTCAGCAAAGATAAAATAGTCAAATGCATATCGAGGCAATTTGGTAGGGGCGTCTTCAAAACCACCAATCCTTAGATAAGAGAACTTAGGGAATTAGATGTAATAACTCCCAAACCTAGTCACAATCTGTTGAGCTTCTGATCTCATCCTCTTGGCCGAATCTCCAGACATTTCAAAGCAAAGTTTTCCCATATAAGTATCATGAACTCTTCTATAATTTTGAATTACACTATCTTTACGAACCATAGAGAAATATTCAAACACACACATGCCATCAATCCAAGGCTCATGAATCATGCCACTCCATACCCTACTACATGCTAGACAATACATGAGATAAGAGGACATATAAAAGCTACAGCTCCAGTATGCTTGGAACTATTCAATTGTTTGCTCATGGATTCTGCAATTAACTCAGCCCAATCCAGCTTATGCTTGCCCTCTAAAATAATTTCTACATAAAAAAATAACCAATCTGCAAATAAAGAAGCTTCAAGTGACCCCCTAACTCTTTGCAACGTTACCATGATATCACTAATATGCGGGTGCATGTGATTTCTATTTAATTTCTTGGGCAACCAAGAACCTCCCCTTTGGGCATTTATCAACCAATACTTAGCCATGGAAGTACGGTTCGCATCAACATTGGGTTTGAATTGAACTAGAGATTGGGCAGGAGAAAAAGCTGAGAAAGTTCATTCTTGGATTCGGAAAGTTGAGGCAACAATTCCTCTATTTACGGCCATCAACACTTCGCCATTCCTATTAAGAATTGACTCAGTTCGCTGATCATAATGTTTAATACATTCCTGAACAAGCTCAGGGCAAACCACGGCAGGAGGGAAACATGCAGCTATACATAACCCGCTACTCAAAATTTCCATAGAAGGGACATTTTCTTCCACACATGCAGTAAGCCTATCAGCTATCCCTTCAATATCATAACCTTCTAGGTCTGTGTCTGTTACGATAGAATTTTCACAAACTAAACTAGACACATTCCCAAAGAAATGAAATGCTGACTTCATTTTGCAAGAACAGACTGCAAATTTCTACAGAAACCCCCACAAAATTCACCAGCTTTTAAATTTAAACACTAGAAGAATGACAGCCTGACTTACCTTAGTCTCTGAGGAAAATTCTGCAACTGGAGCTCCGAAAAACCCTTACCTCCGTTCTTTGCGCATATAGAGAACAACATTAATTTAAAAATGAATGCCAAGGAGGGCTTTTAAAGGAATCGTCTAGAATGAGTAATTAACTACCCATAATTAAGACAATAATGTCTCGAAAAGAGAAGTGACCGTTCCCACACGTGATCATTTACTGCCACTTTGTGCAAACTTTCATGTCGCACGAACTCCTCATTAATTTGATAGCTCAGACATGATTTAGCCGCCACCGAAAAGACCTCTTCATTAAAAGTTTTACCCGAGTGGGACCCATGCCTGAAAAGATGGTGGTTGTCCTTGATTTATGCCACCTGTCATTTTTAAAGATCCTTGAACACTCTTGAACACTCTTGAACAAGTTCAATGATGTTTGTATGTGTTCACCTTCATTCAAGCTCGTTCCTTAATATCCCGCCAACACTTTGATACGAAGAGCCAAATCACTCCCTAGATTGGCCAAAGTTCCGTAATCTGAGGATCACAAAACACCTTCCTTTAGCGAAAATGCTAATCATCCACTTCTGCTTTATAAAGAAAATGAACTAGCTTGAACATCCTTGAACGCCCTTGAACAAGTTCAAGGTTGTTCATAGGTGTTCAAGCCTGTTCAAACTTGTTCAAACCTGTTCAAAAGATATGTTAGCAAAAGACTTTTCTCTCTTTAACGAGGAAGGACGGAACATAGGGGAGAACTTTCACTGGGATTTTAAACATGAGGGCTTAGGCAGCTTGAGATACACAAAATAACAAGGTGACTCTGAAAAAGTAATATTAAGGACAAAGATCAAGATTTGGACTAACACCGGCTCTGACTGGGGACTGGATTTTCTCAAAAGCCAGAGAACTCAACTACTTTGGCTTCGCAAATTGCTGCAAAAAGGACTCAGAAAAATCGCAAGAAAGGGGAAACACACCAAATGGAAGCAAACCTAACCTAATATATACAGCAGGACACAAAGACAGAGACTAAAGTTTCAGCAACTTAAGATCTTGCCCATTATAGGAAAATGGTATGATCGTTCCATCTGGATAAGCCAACCTGAAAGCATTCGTTCCCAACTCTTCAGTGATAACAAAGGGGCCTTTCCATAGTGACTCAAACTTACTGTGGGCACCTTTAGGAGCTTTTCTTTTGTCCCACAGTAGAACTTCATCTCCTTTTAGAAAAATTATGAGCCTTGCTCTCGTGTCAAAAATATTCTTCACTCTAGCTTGATGCTTAGTAATCCTATCTACCAGAGCTTCTCTTTCTTCTTCTAATTTATGCAAGTACATAATTCTCTTCTCCAAAGAGTCTTTGAAGGTTTGATCTTCAATGGCCATCTGTAGCTTTGCTGCGGAGAGTTCTAGAGGAACTAATACTTGTGCCCCAATTCCATACACCAACTCAAAGGGCGCCATACTGATTTCTCTTTTATGTGTAATCCTATCAGCCCAAAGGGCTTCAAAAAGCTTCTTATGCCAATTTTTGCCACTATCATCTACCAGCTTTTTCATGATCATTATCAGGTTTTTATTACTTGACTTGGCCTATCCATTTCCTTGGGGGAAGTAATCGGACGAGTGAGCCAAAGAAATATTGTGATCAAAATAGAAAAGGGAAAGCTCTTGTGAAGAGAAATAAGTGGCATTATCTGCCATAATCTTTTGGGGTACACCAAACCGCACCAAAATGTTATCTTTTAAGAATTCACAAACTACCTGAGAATTAGCCTTTTTGGTTGGAATAGCCTCGACCCACTTAGTGAAGTAGTCAGTCGCTGTTAGGATATAGATATGACCTGCACTTGACTGAGGACTGACAGGGCCTATAAAATCAATACCCCATTGCTTGAATGGTTCACTCACCACAACTGGTCTTAAAGGCAAAGCAGCTAATTGAGGCCTTCCAGAAAATAATTGATATTTTTTGCAATTCCTGATGAATGCATAGGCATCTTTGAACATACCTGGCCAATAAAAACAATTTCAGAGGATTTTGAATGTCATTACTGTAAAGGAGAAATGACCTCCACAGGCCTCCTCATGAAAGGTTTTGAGAAACTTTAATTGCTGGCTTTTATCCACACATCTTAGAAATGTACCATTAAGACCTCTTTTATAAAGCACTCCTTGCCATATTACATACTTAGTAGCTTGCAGCCTCAAAGTTCATCTTTCTTTAGGTGACAACCTTTGTGGACATTCTCCATATGTCAGGAAATAGGCAATGTCGCAGAACCAAGAATCTATTAAGCTAACCAATAATACTTGAGATATTTCAGATTCTGAATTTTCAGGATGACTAACATTTTCTGCGATAAATTTACACAAACCCCTACCTCTAACTAGCTTAGTGGGTTTGATTATCAAATCATATTCTTGAATCTTTGTCACCCATGCTGCTCTTTTATTCATCGCTATTTCTTGTTGGGTGAGTAATGCTTTCACCGCTGGATCAGGGACAAACACTATAGAATGTGAATGAAGGATGTAGAATCTGAACTGCTTAACCGATTTCACCACAGCGAAGGCTTGCTTTTCAATTGGGGTATACTTTATTTCATGCTTCTTTAAAGGTGTACTCATGAAAGCAATGGGGGCTTCATTTCCTGAAACATCTTTCTGAGTTAGAATTCCAGACAGAGTGTGATCAAAGGCGTAACAATAGATGATGAAATCCTATTTGTAATCCGGGTAAACTAAAGATAGGGCATTGGCCACAGCTATCTTAATTTCTCAAAAAGTCTTTCTACCTTCTTCTGTCCATTTAAAAGGATGTTTTTCACTCATCATCCCCACTATGTGCCTTGTCAACTCAGAAAAATCTAGGAGAAAAGCCCTCAAAAATTTAATCTGACCGAAGAAACATTTGACCCCTGTCCTTGTTGAAGGTAGACCGATCTGTTGAATAGCCTTGACTCTTTCGGGATCAATTTTGATTCCCTCTTTGGACACAATATGTCCCAATAATTTCCCTTCGGTCACACCAAAAATTGTTTTTTTAAGATTAAGTGAAATGCCATGATCTCTACACCTCTGCAGCACTGATTTAAGATCACGGACATGATTTTTCCTCCTTTTAGAGTACACCGTTAAGTCATCAAGGTAAATTACTATGATTATGTTCTTCAGATCAGCAAAAGAGGAATCCATTGCCCTTTGAAAAGTTGCCCCCGCATTGATCAAGCCAAAGGGCATTCTATTGTAAGTAAAAGTTCCCCACGGTGTAGTAAAAGAAGTCTTATGTTTATCATCATCAGCTACACTTACTTGATTATATCCAGAAAACCCATCAAGTAGAGACATCATTTATGACCCCGCAACTGCTTGTAATACATGTTCCATTTTGGGCAGGGCATAATTATCTTTGAGACTGGCCTGACTTAAATTCCTAAAGTCTACACAGATCCTTATTTCACCATTCTTTTTTCTGACAGGGACAATATTGGCAATCCAGGTTGAATGGTGGATAGGGTAGATGATTCTAGCTTTTAGCATCTTGTCAACCTCTTTTAATATCGCTTCTGAGACTTTGGGATTGTAACTACGAAGCTTTTGCCTAAAAGGTTTTGATTTAGGCTTGAGAGGGATGTGGTGACTAAAATTCCCTTTCCAAAAATCTTTAAGATCACTATAATCCCAAGCAAAAACATCAGTGTAGGTTGTTAACAGGATTTGAAGGTTTTTCTTTTCTTGGGCAGATAGCGTTTTACCTATAGAAATCCACTTGGGTTCAGCCACAGTGCCAATGTTCACCTTGTCATATTCCTTTTTCACATCTGATTAAGAATTTTTTATTGGAACAAAACTATCATCCTTTCAAGAAAACAAGTTCTCTAAGGACACCAAACCCTTGGGAATTTTTTTGCTTTTCAGTTGCACCACTTCTTCTTCTTGTAAGGATTCGGGATTTATCCCTCCGCTGTCTTCATTCATTCCTTCAAAATACGTAGAAGAGAAAGCTTCTACACATGCCATAAAATCCTTTATTCGGGCATCATCTTCAAAAACATGTAGGTGTTCAACATTATCTGGGACAGCTGGTCTGTATATCATCTCAACTCTATATGTTCTTGTTTTGAAATCCAGATGAGGAAGAAGCAGAGATGCTGATACAGCTAGGGAATCAGCCCTTGTATTGAGAATTCTGGGAATAGCTTCTATGGAGAAGGCTTCAAAAGAATCTATTTCGTCCCATACCAAATTTCTGTAATGTTTCAAACATTCATTCTTTACTGAAAAATGACCTTTTACTTGCTTGACAATAAGCTCAGCATCACCTTTTACAACAAGTGCTTTTACTCCCAATGTTTTGGCTTCTCGCAGCCCCAACAACAGAGCTTCATATTCAGCGGTATTATTGGTATTTTTAAAATCTAATTTGTAGGACAAAGGAATATACTTATCATCAAGCCCTTTGAAGACTACACCAGCCCCTGAACCTGCGGTAGCACAACTACCATCAAATTCCATCAACCAAATTTGTTCATTTCCACCAGGATGTTCACAAAGGGGAGGGGTTTCATCTAAGAAAATCATGTAATTACCAAATTCACAG
>MU224600.1:509296-523557 GCA_018584345.1 Thuja plicata
GCTAATCATCCGCTTCTGCTTTATAAAGAAAATGAACTAGCTTGAACATCCTTGAACGCCCTTGAACAAGTTCAAGGTTGTTCATAGGTGTTCAAGCCTGTTCAAACCTGTTCAAAAGATATGTTAGAAAAAGACTTTTCTCTCTTTAACGAGGAAGGACGGAACATAGGGGAGAACTTTCGCTGGGATTTTAAACATGAGGGCTTAGGCAGCTTGAGATACACAAAATAACAAGCCGACTCTAAAAAAGTAATATTAAGGACAAAGATCAAGATTTTGACTAACAGGTTGGCTTCAAACCTATGTCTACCTTGAAGAACCATATCCCCTTGATTAAAGACTCCAAAGATGTATTTTTTGAGTTTAGGGTCTGCAAGGTTCTTTGCTCTTGTGGCACTCCCTACATAGGGGAAATGGGCCCCGCTCTTTCCACACTAGGATTAAAGAGAATTTTGTTGACATTAAGCTTGAGTGGTTTATTAAATCAGCCTTAGCAAAGCATTCTTCTACTACTAAACACCATATATTCTTCTAAAGGACACTCAAATTGTTTTTGAGGATAACTTCTTTAAAAGGAAGCTCAAGGAGGTGATTGTTATCGATAATAACCTCACCAACCTCAACCGTGATGATGGGTGGGGCTTGAGTCTGTCTTGGCAACCATTTTCGTCTATCCTTATTAACTCCAACCATTTCCCACCCTGACCCCCTTTCTTTCCCCCTTTATTTTAGTCATTTTATTTCCCCCTTCCTTCCTTTTCTTTTTCTGCATGTTCATGTTCTTCATGTCTCTCTCACTATCTGTCAGTACCTTCTTTCATTCCTCCCCCTCACCCTATTTTTCATGGTGTCCATTGGCACCCACTCCCAACCCCCATGTTTTGTCTTTTTTTATTATGTTTATTGTATTTCTATTGCCCTCATGGTTTGAATAAGTTGGAAGAGTTTCATGGTCACCTTAATAATCTTGTTTCATGCATCTCCTTTACCAAAGAGACTGAGTCAGAGAACCAATTACCTTTCCTTGAAGTTCTAATCCTTAGAAAACTTGATGGTTATCTTGGTCGTCGGGTCTTTAACAAAGCCACCCACACTAACCTTTATCTTTGTGTGTCTTCTGAACACCACCCTAGCCAAAAATTTGGTATCCTCAAAACCCTTTCTTTGAGAGCCTTTCAAATTTTTGATGATGATAACTTGGATTAGGCTCTCTCCCGTCTACATCAAGTTTTTAAGTGGAATGGTCACATTGACAAGCAAATCATTAGAGCCTTCCACCAAGCCAAATCCTTCTTTCACTCCATTTCCTATCCCTCTCCCTCTCCCCCTAAGGCTCTCTCGGTGGTTTTCATTCCCTATGTAGAGGGTAACTCCTATAAAATCCAAAGGCTTCATGTCTTTTGAGTTCTCCTATCAAGAAGATCAGTCCAAAATACTTTGTGCGGGGAACTGGTCAGTGGGTAGATCCACCCTCATTCTGCAAAAATGGACCTCTAACCTAGATCTCAACAAATATTTCATGACCCAAGCACCGGTCTGGGCAAGACTTCCAGAATTTCCCTTGGAATATTGGCATGAGGATGTGTTTGAGGGCATTGCAAGATCCTTCAGGGAGCTGCTATCTATTGATCCCGTAACGATAGCGAAGAAAAGACTCACTTATGTGAGGATATGCATTGGAGTTGAAGCAAGCCAAAACATGCCAGAGGCTATTGTTTTCCAATCTAGACTGGGAAAATGAGTGCAATAGATAGAGTATGAAAGTGTCCCCTTTGCCTGCTTCCACTGTAAAAAAGTTGGACACAAAGCCAATTGGTGCCCAATCGTCATTGAAAAGGAAAAAGCTCGAAAGGAGAAAATCAAGGAAGGAAAAAGGCTAGAGTTACAACCTTTGAACAAGGACCTAATACCCAAGAAGGTCTAGAAAGAGAAACTCCCAAATGAATTGATATCAAAAAATAAAAACCCTCAAGGGGAGTTGACAACTGATAGCCTAGAACTTCAGTTAGAGCAACTGGAATCTGAAGGGTCCATACCAATGGAGGGGGAGGGTAAGGGATAGCCACAAGCTCAGCCAGGTAAAGGTAGGGAGTGTGAAGTGGCCTTAGCAAGCCCAAAACATCCAGAGGATGAAAATGGGAATGGAGTCAAAGGAGGCCGGGAGAACCCAGAAGTGGGGGAGATTACAGGTGAGGCCAACATTGACCTCTCTTTTGTTCCAGATTCACAGGAAGATGGGAAGAACGTGAGGGGACAGGGCCCAACCCTCTCCCAAGAATCAAATGTTAGCAAAAGCAATTATATCTCTCCAGGGAAGATTAGCCGATTCTTGGAAATGGTATCATCCACTACGCCTGGTCAAATCTCAAGAATGGAATCCCTATTCAATAGCTACAAAGATGCCTCTAAAGATGAGAATGTGGGAGCATGAATAACAGTGAAAAAGAAAAATATTAGGGACCCATCTCCGGCCTCTCCTGCAGCAACAAGAAGTAGGGCCAAAGCAGACACAGGAAGCAAGTCTAACACACCAGGAAGGAAGAGTATGAATCAAATCAGAAAGGAAGAAGCAAAAAGAAATATTGTGGAAGGTTATCAACGGACCATCCAAGAGTCTCTTAAGAAATCATGAAGGTCATATCATGGAACATCCATGGGCTAAATGGAGTCCACAAACAAGAAATAATTAAGAATATGATAAGGGACCATAGACCAGACATTTTTTTGATACAAGAAACAAAAATGAAAAAGGATAAAGTAGCAGGCATTTCCTTTGGAAAAGGTCTGAATACTGCTGCTACTGACTCGGATGGAGCCTCTAGAGGCTTACTGGTGTTATGGAAGGATCAACTCAATGCTCAAATCATTTGGGATGAGGGAAAAATCTTACTTATTCACTTCAATAACCCAAAAGAACAATGAACATTTATGCTCCAAACACAAAGAATTGTAGGCGTGTCTTCTGGGACCAGCTGTGAACTCTTTTTTCCAAAGTTACTGAACCAAAAGCCATTATCATGGGGGATTTCAATACTCCTCTTCTGGAATCTGAGAAATTTGGCAGTCTACCCAATTCACAAAAATGGGCCCAATAACATCAATACAAGGTTGGGGTGCAGATGGACATTACCGCCGGAAGGGTGGTTCAAAGCTATTTTTGACGGGGCTGCAAAGGGCAACCTTGGGATGGCTGTTGTGGGAGGAATAATAAGGAACTCTCATGGTAAAGGTATTGCTACTATTTTGGCCCCCCTTGGGTTCAAAAACCAACCATTATGTTGAGGCGAGTGCAGCACATCACACCCTTAGGCTTGCTCGGGAAATGGGAATCAAGAATTTATGGTTAGAAGGGGATTCAAAGAATATCATAGATTGCCTAAATGAAAAGATTGGGCCTTCGTGGACCATTGAGAACATAATAGGGGAGTGTAGACAAATCCTCAATACTTTTGATCAGGTCCATGTGGCACATGATTACCGGGAAGCCAACCAGGTGGCGGACAGGCTGGCAAATATGGGAGTCAAGAATGAGGGAATGAAGAAATGGTATGACGGGAATAATTTACCGTCAGAAATTTTAAACATCATTGAGAGTGATTGGGTTTTGAGCAGACTCAAAGTTATGAAAGGTTAATTATGAAGAGTTATGACAGATGGAGGAAGAATCCCTGTATGATGTGCAAGTATTTGAGAGGCGATGAGATTATCAGTTTTAGGCCGCGTCGGCACACTTGGAGGCATAAAATTAATTCTAGCATTCATGAGGCAAAAATAAGTCTCTCAAAACATCAACCCAATTTCACTACGAAACAGAGGGCTCTTAGTGAGAAGTACACCAGAAACAGAGGAAACAGGGAAATTGCATAAATGGTGGGAGAAAGGCACAGGAGAGAGCCGGAGAAGGAAACAAAAAAATGGCACCGGAGATCCAAGGTTTGGGAGATTTTGAATAAGGGTGAAGTGGCTACCTACATTGAACGCCTTCATGGGTGGAAGCCCTCAGTTACGAAGATGATGGTCAATAGTTGGAATGAAGGGAAGGTGAAAATTGATGGGGTAACTTTCATGGTGACGGAGGAAATCGTGTTGGCAGTGACTAGCATTCCCATCATTGGGAAGAAAATTTATAGGGATAGGAAGATTTCCAGCCAAGCTTTGATGGATTTTGTTAAAAATGAGGCGGAAAAGCGTGCTCTATTAAAGAAGGGTACCTTTTACCACCCGAGCTCTATCAAGCCTCTGTGGAGATTTGTGTTGAGGGCAATTATCAAATTCATCTCTCTGGATACGAGATTTGACTGCATCAGCACTCACCATTTCGTGCTCCTCAACCACTTCAGGTATGGGGCAAAGATATCCATCCCTTTCTTCCTTTATTCATCCATCAATGAAAACATTAATGACTATAAGGAGAAACACATTAGCAACCCTGCTTTCCATGAGGGTTTATTACTGTTAATTTATGAGTACTTCAAAGCTCGCACTCTAGGGAAGGAAATCAAATGCATGGAGGAAGGAAATTCTGAGGAGGGCTCGGGGGAGGATTACATCCCCTCTGATACCGAGGATAGCCGAGATATGCACTCAGAGACTAAGGAGGAAGAACCTCTTAAGATGAAGAAAGGGAAGAAAAGAGTCAAATTGGAGGCAATAAAACAGCACATTGAGATCTCCTTAGATAGGGAGTGTACAATGAAAATGAGGAATGAGGAAGGAATGGAAACGGGGAATGAGAGTTCGGGAGAAGAGAGAAATATGAAACAAGGTGGGAAGAAGGGGAAGATGGATATAAAGAGGAAGATTACAATCAAAATGTCGGCTCAGAATGAGGAAAGCTCGGGGAAGAGGGCTACGATATTTAAAAGAGGGAATCAGATAAAGGTGGAAACCCAGGAGGAGAGGCAGGACAGCCAGAAAAAAACACAAGAGGAGAGAGAAGAGGAAGAGGAGAGTCAATGGAAGGGGAATGAGGAGGATGTTCAGAGCCATGGTTTTTTGGAGTATGGAGAAGACCATTACACCTGCAGCATTACAGGCAAAAACAAGAAGGTCGTCTGGAGGAACTTTGACACGGTTTCTGCAAAAATGGGGATAAAGCGTGAAATGGTTAGGACTTTGGTTAAGGAAAACAAGGAGGGCAGAATTCAGATGGAAGAGCTTATTGATCCTGCTCTAGTGATTTTTAGTGACAATGCGAGTGAGGATCCCCAAATGGATGTGCTGAACAATGCAAAAAATAGTGTTATTGACAACTACAGATCAACGAAATGGACCTACTACGAAATCTATGAGCTGAAGAAAAGAATGGACAGGATGGAGAAAGAAAACATAATTAACAACAACAAGAATATTGCGGAGGACAGGGAGTTGGATAACAGAGTGACCGAACTGAAGCATAGGGTCAAAGGCATTGAAGCCTCAATGGTTAAAATTGCAGAGCAAAGCTACAATATTCTTAAGGCTTCAAATGATAATATAAAGGTGATCATCGAGAAATTTGAAGAACAAAGAGGAAATAAGGAGGAGCGACCGCTGAATAGTGACAGGGAGAAGATTCCAGAAGATGGAAATAAGAAGAGGACTAGAGAGGACGCCAAGAAGATGGAAAACCAGGAAGCTGACAAAGAGCTGGCCGGCCTAAAAGAAGCAACGGGTAGAACGACTGAGCTAGAGATACGGGCTGCTGAGATTCTCAGAGATATTAACTGATTCGCACCCCTGGTTCTTTGTTCCTGGTCTTTTTGGGTGTTTGTCCCTGGCTTTCTATTTTTTCTAGGACTGTTATGTTAGGTCTGCCTATTTTTTGTTGGTTGTTAATTAATGATTATATGCTCTAAGACTACTTTACTTACTTCTATAGGGTTTCAGGAACCCATCAAAACCTGTTTTCCTTAATCAATACTCCTATAAAATCCATAAGATTTTTCACAGGAAAGGTGTTTGGGTTGCCTTTAAACCTATGTGACCCACCTTGAATAATTGTATCCCCCTACTTAAAGACTCCAGAGATATCTTTTTTGAGTTTGGGGTCTACAAGGTTCTTTGCTCTTGTGACACTCTGGATCCCTACATAGAGGAAGCCAACCCCTCTTTCCACACTAGGATTAGAGAACATGTTGTTGACATCAAGCATGAGTGGGTTATTAAATCAACCTTAGCTGAGCATTCTTCTACTACCAAGCATTGTATTTCCTTAAAGGACACTCAAATTGTGTTTCAGAGGGACAACTTCTTTAAATGGAAGCTCAAGGAGGTGATTTTTATCAATAATAAAACCACCAACCTCAGCCATGATGATGGGTGGGGCTTGAGTTTGTCTTGGCAACAGTTGTTGTCTATCATCAGTAACTCCAACCATCTCCTGTCTTGAATCCCTTTCTTGCCCCCTTTGTTCGACTTTTATCTTCCCCCCCACCTTCCTTTAATTTTTTCCACATGTTCCTCTTTTATACTCTCTCTCTTTGTTCGTTGATCCCTTCTTTCATTCCTCTCCCTCACCATCTTTTTCTCAGCGTCCGTTGGCACCCACCCCCAACCCCCCACCTCCTTTTTTGGCTTTTTTTTATTGGTTTTGTTGTATTTTTCTTTTTAGCTCTTGCCTTGTCTTGTCTTCTTTCTTTTTGGCCTTTTCTTTTATTTTGTTCATTTTTTATTTGGTTCTATTATTTTTTCGATTGTGTTATTCTTGTGGTTAGTTTTATTTTTTAGATTTTTAATATTTATTTTCGTTCAATTTTTTTAGGAGTGTTTTTTTCTTCTTTTTATTTCTTTTTTATTTTATTTTAGTTCTTTTTCTTTTTATATTTATATTAAAAAAAATTAAAAGAATATATATGTGTGTATGTGTAATATTTATATATGTATAGATGTATACATACATATATATTTTTGTTTTCTTGTATGTGTGTTTGTATTGGTTAGTTGCTTGTTTGCTTTTGTGGCTTATGTTTTAATTTTTATTTTGTTTGTATTTTTATTTGTGTGTGTGATTTGTTTTTTTCTATCTGTGGGTTCTTAGTTAGATTTTTAAGTTTTTTTCTAGATTTGCTTTTTTCTTGTCTTGTCATCGTGGAGCAGCCATTGGACTTAGTGTTGACCCCCTCTTCTCTCCTTCCTTTCTTCTTATTGTTTCCTACATCTACATTCTATTATTATTTTTCTTTTCTTTTGACTTTTTTTACTTCTTGCATTCTAATAATAGATCACAATTGTGATGCCAAATGTTGATGTGTAAAAACTCTTACATAATCAAATTAAAAAACTATAACTTCAATATCATATCTTATTAAATATTATAATATTTTTATAACACTTTTGAAATCATTGGTCTATATTGATATTGATATTGTTGTTTTAAAATCCTTTCAAAACCCATTTCCATCATCATAACTCTTGATTAAACAACGCTCACCTTACAATAAAACATTTTCATCATCATAACTCTAATTAAACAACGCTTACCTTACTACAAAACACTTTTAACTCTAATTAAACAACGCTTACCGTACTACAAAACACTTTTAACTATAAAACTATGACCTGAAAGTCGTTCTTGACAATCGACAAATATAAAGCCAAAACAATTTGGCCTACTTCAAACCTTGGGAGCAGAAAGTGATTTGATAATCAGCTGCAGTGCAAGTAAAAGTGCTAGAAGCATCATCATAAGCATAGCTATAAGCAGCAGGACAAGCAGTCTTAAACATCTGTGAATAAGCAGAAGGTCTACAACTCTGAGGGCTCCCAAACTCCCCTGTACAGCAATACTCAGGCGTTCCAAACGCAGCACAAGCACTCTTACAGGCCACAACCCGTCCATTCTCATTCACAGCCAGCTCCGGTGGACACGTGTCGATCAAATCACTCCAACACCCTGCTGCTCTGCAGTCGCCACTACCTCCAACTGTCTGGATACTGAGTGGAACATTGTAACCGTCAACGAGGCTGACGTCATAGAAGTCCACGTCAGCTGCCAGAGTGAATTCTGCTAGGGTCACTGGTGGGACCCCTCCAACTTGGCTGCACTCGAGGAGGCCGCCGCAGTCACCTGTTGAGCAGGTGGCGGGGCCTTCCGGGGCATAGAATGTGCAGCCTGTCCGAGGCCACAACCGGCCGGACCAGTTGTCGGGGGCGTTGAGTGACCGGGATTCACCGGTTGCTAGGGTGAAGCCGCCGCCTTCTAGGGGAGGACCACCTGCTGCTGTTAGGATGCCTGGCCACACTGTGTAGGGGCAGTTGTTTGTCAGGGTGAATACTCGGCCACTCACCTTTTCTGGTTTAAAATGGACACCATTTTAATTAGTATTACAGTTTGTAGTTTGTTTATGATTTTGAAATATAATTGAAAGGATTTGGCAATTATGTGAAATAAATTTAATAAGAAATTTGGGATTTTCACGATCAAAAAGGAATGGATATCAATTTGGTATAAATAGATCAATAGACTAATAAAAACAGCATGGCAGATGATCCAAGATCAAACAAAAAGAGATACCATTCTGACCTATGCAAAGCAACTTTATTTCTGCTCAAAGATATTATAAAAAGATTATGATAGTTTTGGATTCAAACAAATCTAAAAACTATCATTAGAATGTGGAAATCTGATACCTTTGATCTTATAAAATATTTTATCTCATAACAAATAATCGACCCTTCACCTTTTCTGATTCAAAATGGACACCAATTTAGTTAGTATTACAGTTTGTTTAATAATAATCTTGAAATATGCGTAGAGGATGTTATAATTCTGTGAGCTCAATTTAGTAGGAGATTGATGTTTTCAAGTTGGTGTGCTATCATACTCCTGCTGTCTAATATAATGATAATTTGTATGTTGCTTTCCAATTTGATTGTGTGAGCAACATACAAATCATCCGATGGATTATAGAAATCTAGTCACACTTATGATGATAATTGATAACATGAAATTAAAAACAAAATTTGTGATTAGAAACTGTTTTAAAATTCAATGTTATATCTTTTTTGTTGAAAAATTTAGCCATGTTTTTATCCATCATCAAATTTGAAGGGTTTCTAAGGTAGGGATGGTTCTATTTGTTTTTGTATTTTAAAAAGATTTTTTTAGACTGTAGAAATTGAGTAATCCCTTTATAAATAAACTGTAAAACGTAATCAATGACGGTGACACAAGTGGATTGGGGGATCTCATGATCTCATGCTGTAATATTGAATATTGACTCTTTCACTGTTTGGTTTGAAAACTAGAGACTAACAGAAACAACACACTACTTGATCAAAATTCATAGAATAAGATCCAAGATCAATAAGGAAATAGATAGCAATCAGACATCAATAGATGGTGCTGTATGCAAAAACAACATTATTTCTATATAAAAATCTCATAAAATATTTAATCTCATAAATATTATTAAAAACTCTCATTATTCATTCCCTATCTCATTTTAAAAACATCAAAATAACCTCTCTCATAATATTATTAAAAAACTTTCATTCATTCGTTCCCTATCTCATTTCATAATCATCAAAATAACCCCTCCCATAAAATATAATTAAAAACTCCCAATCATCTCCTTTGTTACATATTTACCAGAATTGTTTTTAAAATCTAGCTTGCAATGAAGCCTAACAAAAACAGCTCAGTAAGTATAGGTTAGGCCAGCTCAAATCAATTTGTTTTCTTAATAATGCTAAATTCAAATCCAATCATTCTATGTTTGAACGAATGATATCCCAAGCTTGATAATATGCTACACTAAGCTTGATCATGAATTGCTTAAATCATAGTAGCCTGATTTGGGTCTACCAACTTACCAATTAAAAATGCAGCACACATCAAATGCACAACCTTTTAGTATGCAACCTAAAAAAATGAGTAGCCAATCTCTTGTACAGGGAGAAGACCAGGGGAGATGGAAAATATAAATAACTATTTATTACACTTATCTTTCAATGCAATTCCTAATGTAACTGGGAAGATTAAAAAATTTATCCATTACACAAAAAAAATTAATCAGATTTAAAAATCTCTTATAAAAGAGAAATAAAAACTAACCAGTTCAAGTTTAAGCTGGTTTTGGTAAAATTATATAACACCATCTTATCACCAAAAAAACATATGTAGACTAAATGTTCATCATCTAATCTACCCAAAACATATAGAATCCAATAAAATAGAAACCTTTTACCGCTCACAAGATCAAAGATAACTATAAAATACAAAGTAACAAAAGCTGAAGAAAAAAATTAAAAAATAAAATACCCACAACGATCTTACCCATTGAAAGCAGTAGCAAAGCTCCAAAGAGTCCTATTTTCTTAAAATAAGTTGCCATTTCTCTAGACCTTGTAAGCAAAGAAACTGAACTGATAGACCAAATATGATAAAAGAGTATGATAATTTTTAGAAGACCAAAGGTGTATTTATAGCAAAAACTGAAAACTCAGATTGATCTCATTTTCAACAAATGTTACTGTAATCGCAAATTTTGATGACTCCATGAAACCACCCAAGTGAGATCACTACAGCAATTTCTGCTCTGTGATATTCTTAACTGCTGCAATAAAAACATGAAATTTAAGATATAAAATTATGAAAGTTTTCAACTACTACGATGGGAAAGAAATAAAAATGAAAAATAAAAAAATTGAATGCATGTTTTAAAATGTTTAGCGACGTGAAATGTTTACGTCAAATTACTATACATTAGTGGCGAAAACGTCGCCAGATTGAGAAGCGTGATTAATGAGTGTGTAGCTCTGGCGTCTTGCACGCAGATCTGACGCACATAAAACGTGGGTCTCTCCTGTACTGCGGGGAGAAGTCGACGCGTGGCGAAAAAGGACGATCAAGATGCATGCCTAATGGAGACGGAAAGTCACGCACCTAAAACTAATTGAAAATTTGTGGAATCTATTCAAGAGATGTTTTGCCTGCTAATATGACCAAACAGAAAAGGTTATAAAACTCATGTGAAACATTAGAGAAATATTGACTCTTTAGATTTGTTATTATTCTATTTTTTCTTTCTTTTGGATTCATTTTTCTTAGACTAGTATATTTATATTTAGAAAATTTTATGTAAAAGATGTTTGAGATATCATTTTGTAGTTCTATATTTGTTTGAAAAAAATATGATGAAGATAAACACTTACATGATAAATAATCAATCCTCTTCTTAATATCTTATAAAGCTTCAAAGGCTTATCAAATTTAATTATATACTCACTCAACTATTTCTATTTATCTTACATTCATCATTATTCCTTGTTTTGATATCTCTTTGTCATTCATTGATTATCTATCATCTCTTTACTCTATTCCTTCTTTGATTCGAATAAACCAATCATTTATTTTTATCATAATTTTACTGACCTATATTTATCATCATGATTTGAAGAACTTGAAAATATCTCCAGAGTAGACTTGATTCTAGATAATTCAAAAGAAGGGTTGAACCATACAATTAGTATGACGAAATGTCTCAAATATATGGTCTAATAGATTAGAACTGAAATTAGGATACACACAATATAGATTCATTCTATAGACTTTAGAAACTTCCAAGAAAATACAATCTGAAAATGCCAAGATCAAAACTATGAGTGATGATACAACCCTCCGTGCTCAAGCTACATGGGAAATATATATTAAACAATAAGCACTATTAATAAGAAAACTAATAGGTATACCTGCGTAGAATGAAAATGGTTGAAGGCTATTAGCCCCCACGGGTCTAACAAAATCCAACTCAATATTTACTCTTTTATTGCCTCAATGGGGTTGTCAAAGAAAATGATCCTCACACTTTATACTACAAACACCACTCTTCCACTACCCTATGTGATTGGGCACTCTTTTTGTAATGGTCTTGACATATTTTATTCTCCACTCTCACCCACTATTGTGCCCTGGCAACTCACCTCATATGAATGTGCATCAAATTTATTCTTAAGGGGTTTTTTGGTTACACAAAATTTTCAATCCATTCTATGATTGTAGACATCTTTTATGTACTAATTACTATGTATAATAGTGTGATTTTTATTGGTAGTTAGCATAAACTACAAGTTTTATTTACATTAATTTTTAACATTTTTTTATTTTTATTTGTATATTTCTTATTTAAATTTAGTTCTATAGTTGTCGAGATGATTTAGATCAAACGTACAACTGTAGAAATGATCATTAAATTTTTAAAACATCAAAATTTGAATTTAAGATCAATCATATTCTTCTCATTTCATTATAATGTTGCACATGAAATATTATTTTTATGATACAAGCAGTATTTAAAAGGTAAACTTTGTTCATTTCTACATCACCAGGTTCTTCAAAATGAATCCAACAAGAGCATTCAAGATACATTTATTTGCATAAAAAATGTATTTCTTATTATATTACCTTTTTGCATCAACATCTAAGGTATTTATAGCAAGTTTTTATGTCATCTTTGATCATTTTCAATATTGTTGACATAGTATTCTTTTAAGGACTGATACATGAGAGTTATTATCCCTATCACACTTCAACTCCTAGCCATAAAAATAATTGTATGAAAAGATAGATGCATAAACTAATGACAAATTAAAGGTAAATGGACCATATATGGACAAAGACCATATATATGGACATCAACTCATATTTGAACTTGTATAGGTAGAATTCATAGATGTGCAATTAATCTCACAAACTGTGGAAGTGATCCAAAGTGACTTTGAAAAAAAACTAATTAGAGTTGCGGAGCGGTGGGAGTGGTTCAGAGAAACCTAGGTTTTCTGATTGTTATGATGTTGGAGAAGATGAAGAGGATGACCAGATGCGGATGGAGGGTCTGGACAGGATGCAATGGGTTTCTCAATAGTGGTGGGGCTTTTCCCTCTTCTCTCTGCACATCAATCTGCCAAGTTTTTTCTACATAAGCGAAAGTTTCTACCTATTTTTTTGTTGACCTATCCCTGGATCTTATTTGGGGCTTTTGAGCTATGTGTTTTAGAAATGCACATCACAGAGTTTGATTTTTTCGGCCATGTCATTTAGTTTAGATTCTCATCCTGGTTAGGGTTTCTATTTTTTTTTGTTATTCGGGTTCGCCCTCTTTCTCTTGGGTTACTAGTACATTTTGTGTCAATTTTTGACCTTTAATTAGTCGATTTGTCAACCCAGGTGCGTCGAATAATCCACCAACAGTTTCGTCGCTATTTTACTAGTCGCAATTGTGACACATCCTTGTTCATGTCAAATGACCTACGCTAGTCTTGGTCAAAATTGATATCTACAATTGACAAAGTTATTCGATGAACTTTCGACCAATGTTGGTCAAAATGTTTGTGCCATCCGACCAGGATGCCAAACCCACGACGCTGAATTTCAACACAGAATGGTCGATATGTAGACCATTGTTGGTGAGGGTTTCGACCAAAGTTAGTCGAAAGTTCGACCAATATGGAATGTTAAAAAAAATACCTAAAGATAAATATCCAGATTAATCACCAACGGCATCCTGGTCAGTGATTAGTCTATATATTTATCTTCAGGTATTTGTGTTACTTTGCATATTTTTTTTTAGTACTCATCTTGGAATGTTGTTTTTAAAAAAATCTAGAGCTTAAAAGTCTACTTGGAATGCTTCTTAATAATTATCCCTCTTTAAAATAAATTTCTTCCTAATGCCTAAAAATGTAGGTTAAAAATGATTAGAAGTGTCATACTGTTATATTGCTTCGAGATGGATTTGTTAGAAGTGCATAACTATTTTGAAGGATTGAAAGCTTCATAGCACATAAGCCCTTTCCCATTGAACACTTGTAATTGGCAGTTCGGGTGTTGTACATTTTGGAAGTAAAATTTAACCTCATTCACAACCTGCAAAAAGAAGATCCAATTCCTCACTATTTCAAGTCTGAAAAAATGTTCAATATCTATTATGGGAATCCATGTTAATATGAGTCAATACTCACGAACAATCTTTCATGAGTATGTGCTTGCAAGAACCCATCTTTCTTCCTAAGTTATTGTGAATCACTACTGCTGAAAGATGAGTCATGAAGATTTAATTGATATTTATATACGACTGATTCCCAAACTATGATACTATGTAATGTTGCACACTGGAAAAACATAATAAGTAAAAATCATTTGACAAAATGCTTTTTTCCCATGTATAAAGGCTCACAATACCTCTGCACTATGTTGATTGAAGTTTCCCACAACAAAATAATAATTCCCATCCTCCTTCACTACATATTCTGTCTCCCCATGGCCTGAGAACAAAAAGAAC
>MU224600.1:531782-542512 GCA_018584345.1 Thuja plicata
GATCCATAAGATAGTATAAAATATAAACATCTATTGAACTTTAATTATTGCTTAAGATTAATTACTGCTTACATTCATACAATTGACTCTACGTATCAATTCATCTTTGAGTGCCTTTGTCTCCTCAATTTTGTTTGGAATCATCACAAGGTTAAGAATTTATTTAGTATATTTATTTTGAATCTGAGTAGCCATGAAGATAGGGTTAGCACTACGTGCGATGTCATCTAAAAATGCCGCCTCAATTTCAGACCGCAATTGATCTACTGTCATTTGTGATTTTCCCTATCAATAAGTGTAATATAGAAAAATGTATAGATTGATGTTGATTATATTTTAGATTTGTAAATGTGTAAATGTGGAGGGTAGGATTGTTCTTTTAATCCCAAATTTCCCAAAGGGAAGATCCAAATTGATTAACCCTAAAGAAAGGATTAATGCATAAACGAATCAACCTATTAAGGATATGGATTAAAGAGAGAAGCCCTAATTCCCATTTTATAGAAGAGGATATGTGTATAGGTTTAGAAAGATTAAGAACTTTAATTGAATTGAATAAGAGAAATGTACTAACCTTGAATGTTGCAGATCTGAAGAATGTTGTTTTTTGAAGCCTGTGTTGAGTTTCTAGAAAATCTAAGACCAAATCTGGAATAGAAATGCAAAGACGGACAAAACCCAGAAATCTTTTTGTCTTCTGAGACAGTTCTAATTTGTACCCTCAAGTCAATGTCACCATTTGCTAGAATTTTTGATTGTGCCCTAGGTCACAATCGACCTAAAAAATCTCAGACTGAAATTCTATTTTTGGATCTCAGAAGTTTTCCGAAAAGGGTATCTGAATCTTTGTCCTGATCTTCTGTTCCAAACCTATACCTGCAAGAAAAAGAGGTTTGTTTGTTGGGGGAGGGCTTTGCCTTAGTCAAACTCCAATTTAGGAATTAACCTTGAAATCAATAATTGAAATAAAGAATGCTAACAAGTAGTAGAAGTAAATCTAATAATGAAGCTATTATATTCAAATAGATATGCAATTGTATTTTGAATGTAAACAAGTATGTAAATATGAAAGCTTGGACTCAATTAGTAACCATAAACCTCCATGATTGTATGCTTGAAATCCACCTTGAAGGGAGAATGAATGAGTGTTGAGGATGCACAAAGGATCTTGAAGGAAGATCACACCACTATGATGGATAGATCTATGGTTTTGAATGATGAATCTTGAATGCTTGAACCAAATCCCTTCAAAGGCTTGAAACCTTGAATCCTTGATCTTCAATGGAGAACTTGAATACTTGAGAAGAAGACTTGAACACTTTAAAAGCTTGATAACATGTAGAACAATGGATGCTTGAACTTTTTTCTTGATGGTTATTACTTCCTTTTGACTTATGACCGATTGTTAAGTGAGAGAAAATGAGAGGAGAAAGAATCCTTTTATATGAAACTAGGGCACAATCTTCTAGAGAGGCCGACAAAGGATAATTAAATTCCAATTAAACCCATGCCCCTAGAAGAGGACCTATATTAAATATAATTTAATATTTTCCGCTTCGGAACCCAAAACAGCTGACCCAGAAGTGGGAAATGAATTTTTGATGACCTCCGGCAACCAACAGACTTCTAGATTTAAAAGGGGGACCCAGGTCAAGATCGAGGTCATCCTTGACCTAGGTCAAGGTCAAGTTTTTCCTTGACCTAGGTCAAGGTTGAGGTTGACCTTGACCTAGGGGGTAAGGACCCCTGGAAAACATGGCAGATGGGATGGGAGGTGTCCGGAGAGGCCCAATCAGGGTCCTAAACAGACACAAAAGTAACAGAGGATGCAAAAATGAGGGGAAAATGTGATGGTGGTCAAAAAAATTCCCCTAAGGAGGGTTAAACATTCTTAACATGGAAGTGCTTCCATTTTAAGATGATACATTAAGCCCCCACTTTAGTGCGAGTATGGAAATCGAACATACTCACGGTAAAGTTAGAAGAAAGACTCTAGTGGATCGCAATGAGGTAGAACATCATTAAGTCAATGACATGAGCCCTCAGACCAAGGATTCTAACTCAACATACATGCATAAAGATATGGAAGTAAAGAGAAATCAATCATAGAAAATATATATGATTACATAAGTAAGACAAGAGCGGCACTCAGATAACATAGCTTCGTGATCAAATCCTACTAACATGAAAGCGAAAGAGAGAAAAGAGAAAGTGATTACCTTGCCTAGTAAGATGCCCACCTTACCATGAATCACCAAGGAGGGAGAGCCCAATAGGTTCACCCATAAACTGTGCTTTGTAATTGTAATGCATCTTATGACGGATTTTAAAATATTCATAGATCCACATTCTTTTATCACTATGAAAAATGTAAAATGTGTGCCTTTTCAAGATTTAGCAACATATGTGTGTTACCTTCCAAGGATTTAGCATATTGTAAAATTTAAAAATGCGTATCTATTCAGGATTTAGCAACTTATGTGCATTACCTTCCGAGGATTTAGCAAAAAAAATAAAAATAAAAAATGCGTGCCTCTTCAGGATTTAGCAACTTATGTGCATTACCTTCCGAGGATTTAGAAAAAAAATAAAAATAAAAAATGCGTGTCTCTTTAGGATTTAGCAACTTATGTGCATTACCTTCCGAGGATTTAGCATGTTGTAAAATGTAAATGTAAAATATAGTATGAGGGAGACCCTATATATGCCCCGCTCCTTATCATGACTACCCACTAGGCAGGATAAGGAAGAGAAAGAGGATACCTACTTCACAAGGTAAGGAGATATCCAGTTTAACAACAATATACACTATATCCTTAGCAAAGAGTATTGACCCTTACCTCTAAGAACATAGATAATCGTGAAATGGATATGTCGCAAATGGAAAAAGGATCCTCAAAGAGGAAGAGATCTTATCATCAAGACCCCCACCATAGAGGAGTACTTAGGATAAAATATCATCTTCTAAAGAAAAGAGGGACCCAAGATTCGATCATCTAGCCCCTACAATGAAGAGGAAAAGGAATCTCGGAATGAAGGAGTCAAACTCTAACCCAAAGCAAAGGCAAGAGTTTATCAAGAGCATAGTTTGAAAAATAAAGAAGAGGTGATGACCTAGGACAATCACCTCCCATATAAGAGGGTATCCATAGTAAAAAAACATACATCTTTATAAGTTAATAATGTTATATGATAAACAAATGCCACTAAGCTAAGGAAAGTAGATCCTTAGATAGAGGAAGAAGGAAAATACCTTGCCCCCAGGGATGAAAGAAAGGGATATATCAAATTATATCAAGAGATTTCATAGCAAAGAGATATCTTTACAAAAAAATGTCCTAGAAAATATATCATGAATGATTATAAATATTTATAGGGATAGAATATAGAAAGAATAACCAGTTAAACTCAAAACAAAATACATGCTAAGAGTAAAAATGGATCCTAGAAGACTGGAATAATATACCTCTTGCCCCCCAGTTAAGAACAAGAGTAGAAACATGATCTAACTTAAAGAAGAACGAGGGGAATGCACTGTATCAAAATTATGAAGAAATTGTAATACTACACGGGAATGAGATATAATTCCCAAGGCAACTCTTTCTCTAACATATAACTTGAAATGCACACAATCAGCAAGTAAATTTTTATTACTATAATGAAAAGGGCATCTGTATTTAGAGAAAGCATTTTTCAGAATAGGTTTAAAGATTTATTTTTTAGAATTCATTAATTGAACATACACTTTCTTAGCCACATCTTGAGGAGTATCAGGGTGATCTAAAGAAGGTGTTGGAAGAAGAACATGAAGAGGAGGATGATGGTTAAGATCCGCTACCTCGATTGGAGGAGGTGGGAAACCTATACCATGCATATCTTGTTTAGGATATGAATGAATCGGGTTTTTAATGCCTTGTTCATTGATACCAAGCCCTAAACCTTTATATCCTTGTTTATCCACCATAGTATATTCGGTAGTGTACCTATCTTGCAAAGCTTTGATAGGAGGAGATTGATTATGGTGCTCATGAGAAAATGTTGTGTATGGTGGAATGATAGGATTAGAAGAGGTTTCCTTGTTTTTCCCTTTAACATCGTCATGGATTGGATAGGGAGGTGAAGGTAAATGAAAGAATTCTCAAACATCATTATCGTGAACCCTAGCTTGAGCCCCATCATAAATGTGGGAAGAACTAGGGATTGAAGATGGAGAAATAGAAATAGGAATATTTGGAATTGGATTAGGATTGATAGGATGAGGATTAGGAATATTAAGAGCTAGATTAGGCATGATAGGAGTAGGAAGATTAGGAGGTGAGGTATCATCTACCCAATTCTTCACATAATCTAAAAGAGTAATAAGTCCACTACACAAATCCTTAATGAAATTTTTGAAAGTAGGAAGACTAATATTAGTTAATCTCAAAATAGCATAAGCTAGTGAAACATGAAGATTAAAAAACATAATGAAATGGATGATACTTTCATAAACATCATAATTACTATAGAGTGATGCTAAAAGAAGCATAATGAGAAAAATAGCCATACCCCCAAAGCATCTTAAAGATCTTCATTGTGAATGAAATACAAGAAGTGTTTTTATATTTTTATGATTATGTAGATTTTTTTGCATTTTAAAATGAAAGAGCATAAAATAAAACTAATTTAATATGCAATATCTAGTCTCTAAGAAAAAGAGGCAAAGCATCTAACACCAAAAAAGAGAGAGTTGTCTATCGTGGGTTCACCAAATGTAATATAGAAAGATGTTGATTGATGTTTATTATATTTTAGATTTGTAAATGTGTAAATGTGGAGGGTAGGATTGTTCTTTTAATCCCAAATTTCCCAAAGGGAAGATCCAAATTGATTAACCCTAAAGAAAGGATTAATGCATAAATGAATCAACCTATTAAGGATATGGATTAAAGAGAGAAACCCTAATTCACGTTTTATAGAAGAGGATATGTGTATAGGTTTAGAAAGATTAAGAACTTTAATTGAATTGTATAAGAGAAATGTACTAACCTTGAATGTTGCAGATCTGAATAATGTTGTTTTCTGAAGCCTGTGTTGAGTTTCTAAAAAATCTGAGACCAGATCTAGAATAGAAACGTAGAGACGGATAAAACCCAGAAATATTTTTCTATTCTGAGACAGTTACGATTTGTACCCTCAAGTCAATGTCACCATTTGCCAGAATTTACGATTGCGCCATAAGTCATAATCGACCTAAAAAGTCTCAGACTGAAATTCTTTTTTCAAATCCTAAAAGTTTTTTGAAAAGGGTATCCAAATCTCCATCCCGATCTGCTGTTTCAAACCTGTACCTGCAAGAAAAAGAGGTTTGTTTGTTGGGGGGAGGGGTTTGCCTTAGTCAAACCCTGATTTAGGAATTAACCTTGAAATCAATAATTGAAATAAAGAATGCTAACAAGTAGTAGAAGTAAATCTAATAATGAAGCTATGATAATCAAATAGATATGCAATTGTATTTTGAATGTAAAAAAGTATGTAAATATGAAAGCTTGGACTCAATTAGAAACCATAAACCTCCATGATTGTATGCTTGGAATCCACCTTGAAGGGAGAATGAATGAGTGTTGAGGATGCACAAAGGATCTTGAAGGAAGATCACACCACCATGATGGATAGATCTAGGGTTTTGAATGATGAATCTTGAATGCTTGAACCAAATCCCTTCAAAGGCTTGAAAGCTTGAATCCTTGATCTTCAATGGAGAACTTGAATTCTTGAGAAGAAGACTTGAACACTTTAAAAGCTTGAGAACATGTAGAACAATGGATGCTTGAACTTTTTGCTTGATGGTTATTGCTTCCTTTTGACTTATGACCGATGGTTAAGTGAGTTAGAGAAAATGAGAGGAGAAAGCTTCCTTTTATATGAAACTAGGGCACAATCTTCTAGAGAAGTTGACATAGGAGAATTAAATTCCAATTAAACCCATGCCCCTAGAAGAGGACCTATATTAAATATAATTTAATATTTACCACTTCAAAACCCAAAACAACTAACCCAGAAGTGGGAAATGAATTTTTGATGACCTCCGACAACCGATAGACTTCTAGATTTGGAAGGGGGACCCAGGTCAAGGTTGAGGTCATCCTTGACCTAGGTCAAGGTCGAGGTAAACCTTGACCCGGGGGGTCATGACCCCTGGAAAACATGGCAGATGGGATGGGAGGTGTCCGGAGAGGCCCAATCAGGATCCTAAATAGACACAGAAGTAAGAGAGGATGCATAAATGAGGGGAAAATGTGATGGTGGTAAAAAAAATTCCCCTAAGGTTGGCTAAACATTCTTAACATGGAAGTGCTTCCATTTTAAGACGATATAATAAGTATCAAGTTGTGACATCAATATCTGTAAAATTCTATCAAAATAACTTCAAAGCCATAAAGAATATAACATAATAATATGACATTTGTTTCTATATAATTTGTAGAATTACACTAATTAAGGTTTACCTTTGATGAAGAAGGTGTGTGAGGAACATCCCCGCCTGTGTCTTGTGATGGATCCATGTTGCCCTGTGACAAAGATTAATAATTCTTAGCAATCAACAGCGAAATGAAAGTAATAAACTTACCAAAAAAAATTATTAATAAAATAGTAGATTGTATAGTGGAGTCAATATTAATTGGAGGCAATTGGTTTAAATGTTATACTTACCAGTCCCATGATATGGAATGTTTTTTTATCTACACAATTCAAATTGTAATCTATCAGAAGCTCTTCCCATCCACTTATTGATTTTATCGCACATACAAATACACGATTTCCCTTGTGAGCCTCTAATATACACTTCGGTCGCTTATTAGTTGACACAAGTCGAGATCTATTTATAAAACTTGCAATATTCCCTATTTATTTTGGCCTTCCATCAATATACATAGCAAGCCTTCTACTTTGATCATTTTATTTGCATTGTATATAATTTGGTGACAATGCATACCTACGCATACTTTTTTTATATTGCACAATCTGCATCCAATTATTGTAATTATAACAAGGTCCTACATAATCCAATTCAACAACTTGATTATAACTGACCTTTATGTCATCCATGGAAAATAAGCCCAAACCATGTAATGAAGATGGAGCTATGTGATATATCCTTTCGTTAACAGAAAAATTAGTGTTAACTGGAGGTAGTTCCTTGGGTACCCATTCTTTCTGAAGATGTGTGCACCTTAAGGGAACCTTGTTGTTACCTTTGGTCTCATTATCATAAGAACCTGACCCCCCCCCCCCCTCAGCAAGGAAAAATTGCATTAATTTATTGAATTTTCTTCTAATCTTTTGACCTTTAGTTGATCTCCCTATTTTAGACCTACTAGATGTTTCACTTTTGTCTTCTATTCCTGCATGAACCTCACTTGAGGAAGACAGATCAGACAAATACCTATTTGGTGATATCGGCAATCCATCAAATGAGAGACATAGTAGGATCTATATATTTTTCTGACTAAAGAGAAGGAAACCAGATAAAAAATTATACCTGTCGATCCATGTCAAAGGCGTTAAATTTCCTGCATATGTAAATAATTTATCTTAAGTTAGCCAAAAATAACATGATATGTAAGCTACAAATTACATAGAAGACAAAATTTACATGATGCAAAATATACTCCATGACATTAGAGTTCAACACATAATAACTTAATTATATAAAAACATACAAGTCAAATAAATTTCTATGAATAAATCAATACCTCATACGTGACATTGATCATACCTTGACATACATTTCATTGATCATGTTATTGATCATCCTTTTCATCCATGTCATCGTCACAACTATCATCATCGCCATCATCATGCTTGTCACTTTGATCATCGTCATCGTTGTCATCATCATCATGACCACCATCTTCATCACCATCATCATCGTCTTCATCACCATTATCATAACCATCATCTTCACCATGATCATCATCATCATCATCACCATCATCAACAGCATCATCGGAATCATCATCATTTTCTTCTTCTTCTTCTTCTTCTTTGTCTTCATTGTGTAATAGTCATTTTTTATCATCATTTACTTCGTCTTCTGATTCTTCAGTATCTTCTTCTTTCATCACATTATACTTTACCGACCTTCCTCTTGGATCATGTCTAACAACAAATGACCAACCCGGTTTATGTGGAACGCCAAAGTAAAACACTGGCTCACATTGGCTTGGAAGAACATAGGGCTCATCTCCAACTGACTCAAATGACCTTGTATTAATCATTATAAATCCACTATCATGTTCAATAACAGTCCTATCAGGATCATTTTTATTTAGCCGTAGCCTGTACCATTTTACAACAAATAGAACTAATTTGAATGAATTAAAATCGCACTCAATTATATCAGCCAAAATGCCATAGTACCAATTTTTAGATTGTTGAGGATGTATGTCATTTCTAGATAAAATATTAGTAACCTCGAAGACTACACTTATCCCAAAATCACAAGTTTTCTTCGTGTCGTCTAACTTTTATATGCAAAATTTACGGCCATGGTAGTACATAGCTTTGTGGTGTTTGATCTGCAATTATTCAAGCATGTCAAGACTATATGCATCAATCTGTGAGTTGATATTAAACTTATGGGTCATGGTTAATAAATTTATACGTACCTTTCTACCTCTTAAACCATATGCTAGATCAAATACCATTGGCATAACATTGGGATCTTCATTACGATGAGCTTCTTTAACCAATGATGCAACACCATCCTATGTTAATGAGCGACCATTTTCTTGAGATTGTTGAATGCATACCATCATTCAATCAATATTGTTTGCAATATATAAATGTAGTGCATCCCACTCACGACCAACTGTAAAGAAAACAAATAGACCGCTTAGAAACAACTTATATTGAAGATTTATAAGAATTAATAAACTACAATAACATCGTATAATTACCTCTCACTTTCCTCAATCTACCTTTCCCCATTAAGCAATCCCCTTCGAATTTTTTAATAGAGTTGGGATCCCAAATATGATATACATAGATACTTGTTGCAAACTTGGGAAGATATTCACTAATGTACACCATGGTCTGGTATACCATATATCCCTCCACCATAGAACCCTCAAGACGTGCTCTTTGTCAAATCAAGCCCTTCATAAATTTCAAGTGCCTCTCAACCATCCACATTGACCTACTTTGTACAGGTCCACACAATTCAATCTCTTCAACTTGATGTATGAGGTAGTGTTCTTGAGCATTGAAAAAGGTTGGAGGTAGACACTTTTGCATTTCACACATAATCTGGGGAATTTTTCTCTTCCAATATTTTATATCTTGTTTATCAATTTCTTTAGATGATAACCACCTAAAAGAGATTCAACTCGCAAGAACATATAACCAAGATTTTAGAAAAAAATATACAATAAATTACATAAAAAGTAAAGCAAGTCATAAATATAATATTTGTACAAGTCTAAGAAATAACACTTCTAACATCATATATTTTCCAAGATCATATATAACTTGTTTAACACTATTGTCAAACTGGTGTGGGAGGGATAGAGGTAGGACGTACTGCAATAATTAAAAAATGATCTTTTCAATATATTGTAAAATAATACAATAAAAAGTACATGCAATTTTACAAATATATTATAAATAGAGAACATGAATTACCTTGACGAAGGTATGTCAATCATGTATTTTCAACCCTGACCCAAAATCACCTTTCTTTGATACAAGACTGCTTATATTTACAGCAAATCTTGTTGGAAATTTTTTTTTTTATGACTTATTTTAATGCATCACTTTGCTGATCAGTTAATAACCAAGAAAGGTCACTCATATTTATGCGATCTCCATTGCTATTTGATTCACTGAAATTTTTCAATGCATGATTGGATTCATGAATGTCATTACAAATTTTGGCAATTTTTTATTTGTCATGCCTTCCATCCAATATTTTCCATAGTGTCTCTATTACATTCTTTCCAATATGCATAGCATCAAACAAATACACGATTGGGAGATCCTTGTAGTACGACAACCTACTAAATTGACTAGGATAACTTTTTATTCCTCTAGGAAGTTGATCATTGATGCCTTGATGACCTTCACGAGCATCAATTACATCATTAGTAAATAAAAGACAATATCAAAATATAAATTTTAAACAAAAGTCATCAGATGGAATGACATTACCTCAGTGATTTAGTCTATTGTATTCCAACTTCCATAGATGAGGTGTCATTCTTCGTGGCCTTGATGTTGTCTCTTCTTTCCCATTAAAAAGATTTTTTTTTATAATTCAATACTTATGATTATTATGGAGAAAGTGCATAAACTCATCGAACACATACTTTCCTAAACTTCTTGAATGACAAGATTTCATCTTCGGACCACAAACTGGACATGTGAATTTACCCTTTATCTGAAGACCTAAAAGATACTGTACAATTGGATCATGTACAATTATCATGCCCAACTTATACATACAAAAATAATGTGTAAGCGTTATAACATACCAAATAAATATGACCTTAACAATATATAACATAACACAAAAATGAGTTAGCCCAGGGGCATCATGTATTGTTCATACAAGCATTGCATAGAATTGAAATTGTCTTTGTCCTATTGGTCTAGAGATGTCATACATAGTGACCCCATTCCATAACTTCAACAACTCATTAATAAGGGGCTCAATATACACGTTCATATCTTTAACTTGGTACTTACCT
>MU224600.1:563063-574730 GCA_018584345.1 Thuja plicata
AACAACTTGCATCCTTAACTCAATCCAAGTTTAGCATTCCTACATGTGACATGGGTAGTCCCTTATCTTTAGACATTATCCATGCTACTGTTCCTCAACAAGCCGATATGCCTCATCTAGAGAATTAGAATGGTAAAGGTGATCTTGTTACTCATGTTAAAATATTTCAAATCCTTTATAGTGATTATGCTCATGACCATAGGATTTTAGCTAAACTATTTGCTATAACCTTTTGTGATAAGGATTTGCAATGGTATTGTTCTTTACCTCCTTATTATATTGATTCTTTTCCTAAACTTGCTAATACCTTCATTCAACAATTTCAAAATAACATTGGTCCGCAAGTTTCCTTAACTGATTTAATGCATTGTAAACAAAACATTAAGGAAAAATTGACTGATTTTATTGGTAGATTTAAGCATTTGTATGCTCAGATTTCTTATTATGTTCCTGATATTGATATTTAACACATGTTCATTTCAAATTTACAAAAGGATATTAGAGATAAGATTTTGCTTACTGAATTTACCTCTTTTCAACAACTTTGTCCAGCACTTCATCATTATCAATTACAAGTGGGTCAATTTGAGAGAAACACTCCAATGGGTCTTGTTGCATTTGATAAGAGTGACAATGCTCCTAATCCTAATAAATTTTAGAAACCTAACAACTATATCAAGATTAATAAACAGACGAATGCGGTTGCTGATCAAGTTGTTGTTGCATCTCACAATGCCACTTCTGCATCCACTGCTTTTCGTATGAATCATACGTTTACTCCTCTTTATGAATCTTTACATTCCATTATGAGTAGGTTGTTAAGTGC
The DNA here is from genome assembly GCA_018584345.1 of Thuja plicata. Taxonomy (NCBI): domain Eukaryota; kingdom Viridiplantae; phylum Streptophyta; class Pinopsida; order Cupressales; family Cupressaceae; genus Thuja; species Thuja plicata. The sequence goes on from MU224600.1 coordinate 563,890, forward strand.
TAATATTATTACCTTGCCTCCTATTTGACCTCTCCTTCCTACTACCATAGCTTCAAAATCCTTTGATTCTAAAGCCTTTTGCCAATATCATCGCCAGAATGGCCATGATACTGAAAAATGTTATTTTCTAAAGCATAAAGTTCAAGACTTAATTGATTCTAATGCCTTATCTGTTGATAATTTTGGTGGTAATGGAAACAAATTTGTCTCTCCTCCTAATCAAAACCTTCAAATATACATGAATCCTCTACCTACACATGATACTAATACCATCGCTCAACCATCTTCTGTGGATATCATTTACGATTTGAAGATGGATGATCTTAATCACATTGTTAATCATGTGGAGAGCATTGTTTCATCTCAACCTATTGTTTAGGATCCTCTGCCTCCACCTCAACTTCAAGTTCCATCTAAACCTCAAAAACAAACTAAGGATAAACGACCTCGGGAACTTTCAATTACCTTTGATGATTCTGAGACCATTAAGGCTCCCGATGGTCCCCTTTATATTTATGCTAGGATTGCTAAGATACCTACGTGTGGTATTCTTGTTGATCCCACATCTTTAATCAATGTTATTACTGAGGAAAATCTTTTTATGAAAGGCCTACAATGTGGTTGTTATGATCCATCGGATGCATGGATCCAAACTTGTAATGGTTTTCTCTATCTTGCACTTGGTTCTATTAGCTTGCATGTTGAACTCTATGGCAAGGTTGTAGATACTACCTTCATTGTTGTTCCTACATCTGATCAATTTCAAGTCAAATTTGGTTTGCCTTGGATAACTGATATGCATACTATTGCTTCTCCTATCCATAAATGTATTAAGTTCATTCATAATGGAGAAGTAAAAATGATTAATCACAGTTTATATCAACCTTCCAAGCCTAGAGATTGTGCTACTCTTGATTTATTTTGGCCCTCATTACCTAATTCATGTCCTCCTCACCCTGACAACCTTTTTTGTTCATATCATGCCTATAAACATTGCAAGATTGTTGAGTTAAGCATGCCTCAGATAGATCTCAATCGTGGTCTTTTGCCCACTCCTTCTATACCTCCTTTATCCATTACTGCTAACTCTATTACTCAACCTCCTAGTGTTTCTTCTCAGACTACTGCGACTTCTACCAATCCTCCTACAGAACCTGTGAAGGAATCAGTGATTACTCCTCCTAGTTCTCCACATGTGTCAAACAAAGAAAAACATAATAAATCTGTTAAGGAATGTCGTAAGAAGCGTAGAACTAATGCTAGGGCCTGTGCTTCTCTTCTTCAAAATTATTTACCTTCTTTCGATCAACCTAGCCTGATGTGTTGGAAGAAGTTAATATTCAGAATGATGTTAAGATGAATGAGTGTGATGATCCTATTTTCATCTTAGATCCCATTTTAATTAATCTTGATGAGGAAGATACTTTAGATGATCCTATTAATCTTAGTGATGAATATGAGACCATTGATATTGACACTGATTTACCTCATATGCTTTCAACTCAATTGATAATTACACCTAGTATCGAGCAACGTAATTCTCAAGACGGTCCCTGTTTGGAACTGGCTATTATTCCTACTATATTGGATATAGTCCCTCTTGCAAGTTGCCCACCTTCCCTAAATGATATAAACCGAGATGGGGAGAGTAGGCGATGCGCCTGATTGGCTTATCCTTCATGGTAGATTTTTTTTTTTTTTTGCATGTGTACCATGCTTCTCCCGTAATGTGTTTGCTAAATGTTTGTTAGACTCTTTTATATGACCCTTGTGACTTTTTATGTGCAAGGTGATAAAGGAATCAAACATGTTGTATAATTCCTCTATATGTATCTTTACTCTTCTATATATTGTTTTTATGTTATGTTGTACTTGTGCTATTGTTCATAAATGTTTTCCTTGTGTAGTCCACTTGGATATGCGACATGGTAGCACTGATTCTTTTTGGTCTCCATGTTGTGGACCGAAAAGACTCTTCTTCGTAACTCTTGAGTTTTCTTTCCTCCATTGTGATTGTAGTTCTACTTTCTTTGGGGAATAATGTCAATTCATTTGCAATAATATCATATCTATATGTACATGTTATCATATGATCATACTGATCCCACAATAGGTATATCCCTTTTGTGTTCTTTGTATGTTTATGTGATATTTCCCTTGATTTGTCTTCGTTTGGGGGCATCTCATAGTGGAAACGTAATCAGTAGAGTTATTTATGTTTCTGTTAAAGCCATTGCTCTTGTTAAAGTGTTAGCATTGACTTTAACATGGGGGCATACGCTCTACTCACTTTTTGCACACACGCACATTTAAAATATTTTCAAAACTTAAAACTTTTTCCCTTTATGGATTAAAGACTAATCCTTAAAGCATGGACATTTTACTTTTTAGGATCTCTTGATCCCTCCAATTCAAATTTACACAAATCTCTTGATCCCTCCAATTTCAAATTACAATGTTTTGATCCCTTAAGGTTGGAAGGTGTCCTTAAGGACAGATCTCCCTAATGGGTTGACTAGTGAGTAGCCACATTCACTAGGCGTTTCAACTCCATCTTTCCAGTTACACTGTTTCTTTGTATGGTTCACAATAGGACATAAGTTGTCCTTGGGCAAGGTAACCATGCCCTCTTTCTATTTCTTCTTAACTGGTGATGTCTCTCTTATTGTGATCTTAAGGTTGATAAATACTTAATTCCCTTGGGGGATTGGGGATTCCTTTGTCCCTTTTTAATTCCAATAAGATTATCTATTCTTTATATCTCCTTTACCAAGAGTTTGTATTGAGTCCATACTCTTGCTAAAGTGAGGGTTAAATGTATAGTTGAAAAATGGAAGCACTTCCATGGTAGACTCATTTAGCCTTCTGAGTAAGTGTTTTGGGGTCATGTCAAGCACCTTGAATGGGTTCCTAACTTTGATCTCGCTTTATCCCCCTGTTCTGCCCCATTTCCACTTTTCCAACCTATTTCTGGCACCCCAGACTGAGAAACTGGGACTTTGACCTCAGGGTCAAGGTTGAGATTTTTGGGTCAAGGTTGACCTAAACCTTGATCTAGGTCAAGGTTGAACTTGACCTTTACCTAGGTCACAATTGACCTTTCTCAGGCCCGGGATTCAAATTTTAGAATCTCAAGGTTTTCGGATGTCGGTCTTTGGAAAAAGTTAATTCCCATTTCTGGGATGGATGTTTCAGACTTCGGGACAACAAATCCTAAATTATATTTAACATAGGTCCTCTTATAAGGGAATGGGTCCAATTATAATTTGATTCTCCTATGTCAGACTCTCTACAAGATTATGCCCTAATTTCATATAAAAGGAAGCTTTCTCCTCTCATTTTCTCTAAGCTAAACACAATCAAGAATCATAATACTTTCAAAGACTTGAAGAGTGAATTCCAAAGGTTAAGAAGCAAGATTTGAAGCAAGCCACATATCCATTGAAGTATTCATCCATTCTCATTCACTTCTCAAGCATCCATTTTCATCAAGGAGATCCATTGGTGGCCATTGAAGGATTCAAGCTCCATGGAGCACTCTTGTTGAAGATTTCTCCATCCACATTCCTCCAAGCCTCTTCCAATTCAAGAACCCATTCAAGATTGGTGTTGAAGATCTACAAGAAATTGATTGAATACATCCTACATTCTCCATTCTACATTCTACATCCATTTGGTGCATCCATACTTGTGGATTCAAGGATTCGAATCCTCCACAAGGATTTTACATGAGCAAGGTGAATTGTTTCATATACTTTGTTTATTTCTGCAATTTCAATTATATATTTGAGGTTAATTCCAAAACTGGGGTTTGACCAAGGAAAACCCCTCCCCCCAACAAACAAACCCTTTTTCTTGTAGGTACAGGTTTGGAACAATAGATCGGGATGAAGATTCGGATACCCTTTTCGGTAAACTTCTGGGATCCAAAAATAGAATTTCAGTCTGAGACTTTTTAGGTCAATTATGCCCTAGGGTGAAATTGGAAATTATAGGAAATGGTGACATTGACTTGAGGGTACAAATCAGAACTATCTCATAACAGAAAAAGATTTATGGGTTTTGTCCATCTCTGTGTTTCTATTCCAAAATCTAGTCTCAGATTTTCCAGAAACTCAACACAAGCTTCAGAAAATAGAATTCTTCATATCTGCAATATTTCAAGGTTAGTGCATTCAATTAAATTAAGGTTATCAATCTATCCAAATATAAAATACATTCAAATTAACAAATCAAACTGGGTACTTAAGATCTTCCTTCTTCATCCTTGCTTCCAAATGGTTGATTCATTTATGCATTGATCCTTCCTTTTGGGTTAATCAATTCGGATCTTTCATTTGCATATCTAAGGATAGAAGGATTGCATCTTATTTACCCCCATAAATATTTAAATGTAAGATATTTTATGTTAAATGAACCATAATAATAAAATGAACATTTTTCTTCCTTACACTTTCTTCACCTAGTTGTGCACAATTCTTCATAATTATTAGCTTTGGATGAGCCAGTTTGAGACATCCACTATAATGGATCTAGTTGATAAGATTGATATCACCTCACAACCCTTCCAAAAGTTCCAAAATCCCAAATGATTCATCATGATCAACAACTCACCAAACAATGTTGATTCTCAAGTGGTAGTTGCAACTTCAAGTGTGGCTCCTTTGTCATTTTTTTTAAAACCATCTCGTAATTTTACACCTCTTTTTAAATCTTTTCATAATGTGATATTGAAGTTTATTAATACCAATGTTTTAACACTTCCTCCCATCAAACTAGTTGACCAGTCAAAACATTTTCCTAAATCCTACAATCCTAAAGTCTTTTGCCAATACCATTGTCAACCTGGCCAAGGTACTGAGAAGTTTTATAGGTGAATCATCTTGTCCAAGATCTCATTGATTCTAATATGATAACTATTGAGGGTGTTAATGATAAAGGAAAAAATTAGTTACCCATCCAAATGAAAACTTGCAAATCTATACCAATCCTTTTCCTTTCCATTCTACTAACACAGTTGAACCCACCCATTCCTTGGCTTCCTCCTCTACCAATATTTTTGAGTATAGAAAACCCACAACTATAAGCATTGAAAACATATGTCATGAAGCCCAAAGTGTTATCAACCTTATTGATCAATCCAAACCCAAACCTAATCCAAAACCTAAACCTTTCATTACATTTGATCCTAAGGAGACTATTAAGGCACTTAATGGTCCCCTTTACATTGTTGTGAAGATCATTGATATTCCCTCTCAAGGAGTGCTTATTAATCCTACTTGTACAGTGAATGCTATAGCTGAGGAACATCTTAACAAAAGACACTTTCATCAAGATTCCTATGATAAATTAGATGTAATGATTAATACTTCAAATGGTTTTACTTGTCCTACCTATTGGTTGTATTCCTTGTTTTTTGAAATTTACACTGAAAATTCTTGAAGTCTCTGATATTTCTATGCCCAGAAGGTAAAGATCTATATTGGAAACCATTTACATATCTCTATAATTGATTTTTTTGTTCAAAACCTAGTTCAAGATGTCAAAAACCCTAAGCAAAAGGTTAAATTTGTCTGGAAAGGCAGAAACACCCTAAATGCTCATTCCAAGTTCTATTTCTACGTTACCTTTTTCATATTTTAAGTCAAAACTTATTTACATGTGCTTATTACCTTGTCACTAAGTCTCATTAGAAAAATAGAATATTCCTTATGGTCTCGAGACTTAGCGGAAAGCTTTGGTCGCGTTGTCTCTTAATGAAACAGAATATGCAAAAATGGATATGAGACTTAACACAGACCGTTCATCACATAAAAGATCCAATGACAGTCGCTTTGTCTCTTAATAAAAGTAGGGTTAGCTATTTCATTTTGTGACTTTGATTTTACTCAGTCACGTTGTCTCTTAATGTAACCCGGGGTTATTTGTTAACTTCATAAGTTGGAACAAACAGTGTTGTCGGGAAATCTCATGATTATAACTATGGTTCAAAAATTATTAAGCGACATGGAGAAACAATGGTCGCCAAGTCTCTAGATAAACTAAGGGTTTTGATATGAGTTTAAGTAAAGGTTTTGTCACATAGTCTAATGAGAGATGGTGAGTTAGATTGAATATTAAGAGACACATCAACAACCATCCGATGAAGAAAGATCTAACAGTGGTCGTGAGGTCGCTTAATAAAGTTGAAATATCATATTTAATCAAGAGATTAAGAGACTAATGTGTTTAGTCACGGGGTCACTTGATTAAACAAGAGTTAAGAAATTTATCTAGCGACATAGAGATATCACAGTCACTGAGTCTCTAGATATAACCAAAGATAAAATACAGTTAAGAAAAGTGCTTTGTCGCGAGGTCTCCATAAGATGAAAGGTTAAGTTAATATATCATGAGACATCACGACAACCATGGATCAAAGAATTAACCTGAAGGCAATCGCTAAGTCTCCTGAAGAAACTGCAGTTAGTCAAAATATTAAGCGACAAGGAGATTACTCAGTCGTCGAGTCGCTAGAAATGAATCAGAGTTAAAAGTGGACTTTTCAGCGGCGCCATTATGAACAGTTGTTAACCAATCAAATTTTAAAGATTATGACATATGGAAAAGTAGTCATAGTATGAGTTAATGCAGCCAATCAGATATGATTTCGATTATATTTTTCATTTTATAAGGTTTTTTATGCGAAATCACTCATCAAGAATAGATTATCTGACAGTTTGAATGCCACGGCTGATACCAGAAATTGATGTCGCAGTATGTGAAGCCCATGGTAAAGTGATGGAATTACCATTCATAAGTGACAATCTGCATTCAATTAGCAATCATAAGTATACTTATCCATTATCATTTCATTTTTACCAAGCTTCTATTTCTCATAGCAAAGAGTTTACAGAGTTTTTAGTGTTTTCGAGAGAGATTGAGATTCCTAGTAGCAAATGATTCTGAAGGTGATTTCCTGATTTAGAATTCAGTAAAGGTTGCAGTTGACAGTGTTCCAGAGCTCAGAGCTACAGAATTCAAGATAATTTACAATTGTGGTGAGGGTTTAATAGGATTTGTTTAATTATCAGTATCTAGGGTTGTGATTAGAATAGAACAAAAGTATGAGTCAAGCCTAGAGTATGGCATCTACCAGTGGGAGAAGTGAAGATGTTGAAGATGATTCAAAAGGGAAAAGAAACTAATCAAACGAGTTCCTCACTCTGCTTCCCAGTTCTATTCAGAATTGAAAGGTTAGTGCAGATGTTTTGATTGATGATATGTCATTTGTTAGAGATGCAAAAACACCAGGGTCATCAGGGTATTCACTTTTCAACTAATTTTTTAACAATAGTGATGGACCCATGCCTATCTCGAACCCTTGGACCTATGGTTTAGCCAGATTGTTAGTCCTTGATGTCTTTGTTGACATAGATTTCATATTAGAACTGGCCAGTAGATATGACCCTTTGATAAAAACTATTAAGAGGGATGATGGGAAGCCTCTACTCACCCTGGAAAGAAATAATTTTTTGAAATCCTTCAATGTGTATTACCCAATAGCCACTAAGATTAATTTGAAGAGCTTGGAGAACAGATATACTAGGGAGTCTAGTATTGTTGCTAAGTTGATCAGGGATCATCATGTTCCTAAGAAAATGAAGGCCTATGTAACCCCCATGGCAGGAGCAACCCCATACTTCTACAAGGACCTAAATTTCTACATTAAATACATCTCATATGCACTATGTAGAGTGCTTGGAAAAGATGTCAGAGCAGAAAGGATCACTTCAAACATCTTGATGATGGTGTTAGATATGCAAAATCTTCACACCACTTCAAATTATGATTACATTCAGTATATTATTGATCAAATGCACCAGGTATTTATTGATAGACAAGCTAAGAAGGATCACCCAAGGTTCATGCATTATTCAATTCTTATGCATATGATCCTTTATTACAATTTCCCAGTTTTGGATTGCCAATCTCTACAACCACAGAGGTTTCATCATAATCAGCCCAACCCTATTCAATTTTGGATCAGAGTGTGGAATTACACATCTAGAGAACAAGAATTGGATAATTTATCCATTTCTTAATTTAGTTGTTGAGGCCCTGTCAGTATTTTGACAAATGGTCAGGAGACCATAATTGGGGTGATTTATACTATGAAAGGAATTTCACAATTATGAGGGTTTATGGTTGCCCCTACCCTCCACATATTTTTCCATATCACTACAGAATGAATGTGGCCCTACATAGACATATTGATACTGAGGGGTTCATTCTAAGTGCAGAGAAGTTGCTTACACCCACCATCCCTTACACAAAGGAGCATGAAGAATGTATGGAAGAGGATTTGATCATAAACATCTTAGAGGATGAAGAGGTGCATAAGAGAGAAACTAAATTCAATGAACTTATGGACTTGGAGAGACAGGTGAGGAGAAAGGGAATGAGTTTTGGAGGGTTCTACCCTGCCTTGCCTTATCTTAAAAGGCTAAATTCAATGATTAAGAACCACACACTTTTGTGTAATCAGCTAGAAGAAGCACTAGTGGTGCCAGAAAAGGGCCATAGGGAGAATTCAGAGTCTGAGCATGATGATGATAGTGATCAAGGTTTTCCTTCTCCGAGAGCTTACCTAGATTACCAAGTAGTGCCATTAAAGATTGCAACAGAAGGGCAAGATTATGTTGTTGACCTAACAGAGGTCCCATAAAAAGAATTGACAAATGAGCCCGCAATTAAAAAATAGAAGATAGAAGTAGGGGATCCTTCTAAGAATAAGATAACTGATAGGATTGGAATCCTAATAACTGGGAGTAGGCCCTATGATAATCAACTGAGAAAGAAGATAAGGGCAGGGAAGAAATTGCATAAAGATGTTGGGGAAGAGGAGGAATTACCCCTTAGGTCTTATACTGATGAGAGATTATTGCATCAAGAGGAATTCCTCAAAGATGACAGTTTCATAACAACAAGGGAATTCAAGGATTTCCTTATTTGGAATAAGCAGTAGCAATTTGGGAAGCAGTTGCAACTGGTAGGAGGTGATCTAGTTACTAAAGAAGCCTTGCAAACATTATAGGAGTATGATCCTGAATCTAAGGAAATAACACTGGAGCAAGCTAGAGAACTGGTTAAGGCCAATGGTATGTTACTTTTGGAAGGCTGGGACTTATCCTCAGCCTTTATTATAGATCATATTAGAAGACAACCTGACTTCAAATTGTCATCAAAAACTAAGGTTGGAAACATGATAAGAGGGTTTGGCTATAACCCCAAATCTCAAGCACTTGCAATGTGGAGCTTAGCTCCCAAAGATCAAAAGCCATCTATTCTCAACATTCAGGAGAAGATGGAGGGAAACAAAATCATATGGACACTTGATAACATAGGGGACTTGGAAATAGCCCAAGTGATGACTCATTTTTCTCACCTAAATGAGGCAAAGACAACTCAATTGTCAGATAAATTACAGAAGCTCGCTAGTGATACTAGTGATATTGTTAGAGACAGTGGCTTTAATAAAGATCAGAGAATAGGCTAAGCTCATAGATGAGCTTACTAGATAGTTTATGGATATAACATAGCCTACCCCTATTGAGCCTAAAGAAGTTAAACACATAGAAGTCCAAACAGAGGATGCAAGGGAGATACCTATTGGAACAAAGCCAGAGATTAAAAAGCTTAATAATGATGTTTTGTAGGCTCTAACTTAAATTTTGTAGCACATAATTGATATCATCAAGGACAAGATAGATATAGTATATGGGACTTATAATAGATTGTCTGGGTTACAAGTTGAGGTAGCGAGTTTTTTGACAATTTTGGATCCTTATTATGCAACTTGGTCCGGTAGAATATCTCTTTTTGAAAGATTAGCATCAGTACAACCATTGAGATCAGATGTGCCAGAAATAGTAGTCATGGTTGTTACAGAGATAGAGAAAATTGGGGCCACTTTATCCTTTTTCAAGGGTAAATCCAATCAAATTGATGCTAAGTTGAAGATGTTTGGGATAAATTATAATAGATTTGTTCCCCCAATCAGAGAAGAGGATGATCAAGTCAAACCATTAGGGTTATGGATATCAGAGTTTGACAATGTACTCCCCAACAAAGACATTTATGTATCAGATAAGGGAGAATTGGATATGGAAAGGTTCAATGCACTTTTGGATGAGGAAATTAAGGCAGAAATAGACTACAATAAATTCATATCAGATATTAAAATCATAACAGATGCTAGGTGGGAGAGGCAAAAGACTCAATTGGAAAGTATTCAGAATTTTGAGTGGCCAAAGGAGGAGGATGTGACTGCATGGGACATTCTGACAAAGCCCAAGAAGAAGAAGCTAGTTACAGTGGATTTAGATATCATGGATGAAGAATAAAGGACACCTGACACCTAAGAAGCACACACAAAAGACAAAGATGCCGACATCTACAAGAAGACAGAGTTCAAATCAGATTTTATTCTCTAGTTTTGTCATCCCACTGCTTGGATTCTTTTTGTCTTTTGTCTTTTTCCTTGTTTTTAGTGTTAGGTATCCAAATCATCCAAATCTTGTTGCATCCTTCTCTTAAGGATTCCAAGATGATTTGCAAGACCTATATATATATATGTATTTTGTAACCATTTTTAAAGAGAGTTGGAAGATTTAATAGAATTACAAGGCAGACTAAAATTTGTGTCTGAACCTTTGTACTATTTGTATATCTGAATGTAATTGAAGCTTTTGAGATATTAATATAATTATCTTGCAATCTCTTTTCTGCATCTGAATTGTCTCTTTGCATTTTTGTTATTGTTCTTGTATGTTTATCTGTAAGGCATTTAAGCATACTGA
>MU224600.1:574780-601323 GCA_018584345.1 Thuja plicata
TAAGCATACTGATCACAAGGTGGTTATGCACTTACTTGTAAGTTCCTTCAAGGAAGGATTAAAAGGTTTCAAGTAACCCAGGGAGCATAGCATAAGTTTAAGGATTGGATGATAAAATTGTAGGGAGAGGATAGTTTACAAGGTATTATATCTTTGTTGCAAGTGTTATATTGATCACCTCATTGTGGATTTTTACAAGATATTGACTCATAGCCCAAGGATTAGGCACTAGTTCTTATTTGCTAAGTAATTGACTCATAATCCAATACTTTCAAATTAATTAATCATACACAATATAGAAAAAATAATTATGTTCAAGTGATTGTATTCATTGGATACAGTTCAGTTTGCTGATTCTTTGAAGAGAGGATCATTAGGTTACCCCTCCTAATATCAAAAGGAAGAAGGATGAATATCCTTAAAATAATACTATTTATTGTTATCATCTCAATAATTTTCATGGTTAAACTTTGTGTTAAGTTACTTTCAGTTTTATGCAGAGTGATTTATAAGATAATACAGAAAACAAACAAGTCAGTATCCACATTTACTAATATTGTAAGACACTCATCTTATATAGGTAATACCTGCCTGGGTGTTGTGGAATCCAAAAAGAAGTAGGTGATAATAAGGATCCCTAGATATTATCATAAACCCTCATCAATTAGAGTTTTCTCTTGCTTGAGTCATTTATTTTCAAACATTGGGAGTCATAGAGTTAACCAAGTATTCAAACATCTTTTTAAGGTTCAACAAGAGAAAACCATAACAAATTGGCGACTTTGCTGGGGATTGATATAATCAGTTATATTTCAAGTTGTCTTAGAATCTCTGGTGCATTAATTCAAATCTTCCAAACCCGCTTAGTAAGATCTTAGTAAAAGCATTCAGAATCTCTAAGGTTTTAGAAGACACTATATTTACAGTTAATAGTTTCCTAAAGTCATTCTAATAGTATTCATTACTCCCAAGTTTAGGTGGTGACTCTAAATTTAAATCTTTGTGATCAGTAACAAGTTAGGTAAATGTCTTTTAGAGTGAATACTAGGTCTAAAATGAGAAATAATCTAGAAATTGCATTGGATGGTGGAATTCCATCATCCTCAAGAATGGAGATGTCTTGGAGGAAGAAAAGAAACCAAGTCAATATTGATGAAACTCCTCCAAGGGGAAAAGAAAGTAATACTAGAAGGGAGGAAGATAGCAATCAATCTAATCATGATGGTAATACTTCAGAATATGAAGAAGCTACAGAGAAGGGATTAGAAACACTTGTAACCACCTCCACTTCTAGTGAAAGAGAAGGAACAACTACAATCAGTTCAGATTCTGAGGAAGTTCCTTCTGATAAACTTGTTGAGGAAGAAAGACTCATCATGAAACATCTTGCACTTATTCAGCATATGAAAAGGGAAAGAGAACTGAGAAAGAAAAAACATGAGCATAAGGATGTTGAAAAAGTTAGAAGAAGATCCTCAAGGCATCAAACTACAAGAAATATAGAGAGGTTTCAAAAGAGCCATGAAATACCCACTACTCATAATGCTTCTAGTTCACAAAATGTTAGGGATAAAGGTAAACAAAAAGTCACTAAAAAAATTTGAAAAGTCAAAGGTTTAGAGGCCCTTAACAGAGCAAATGTCCAAGTTGGATATTGACCTTGAAGTCTTTCTAATGGTTCTATTGCTTCCATGGATGAGTTAATTGAATTGTTTAAAGATCAATATGGTGATAAGACAAACAAGGGGTTCTTGTTGAATGAATTCAATAACATCAAAAAGAACTACAATGAAGAGGTCACTGAGTTCAATACCAGATTCCATAGAGCTATGCATAAATTATTTCAGAAAATAAGGTTGGATGAAGAGGTATGTTTAGCAACCTATTTGAATGCTTTTGATTCTAAAATGGGTTATGCTCTTAGGAATAAAAACCCTAGAACTCTTACTGATGCTTATAAGATAGCAGTAAATATTGAAATGAAAAGAAGGGTGTCTGGTAAACTAAATAGGAGAGATGATTCAAGGTTTAGTAGGAGTAACCTAAAGGAACTAGAATACAAAGAGTATAGGGCTCCTCAAAATATTAGGCCTTCCTAAAATAATACTTACAATCCTCAGAATAGAATGCAAAATCATCCTTATGGAACCCATTTCAAGGATGGGAAGCCTATTTCTCAACCTAGAAAGGAAAAATTTGAGAACAGAACTCCAGACCCTTTGCATAAAAATGTTGTCCATTTGTGTAATGATGACTTCTGGTGTGAAGCTTGTGAAGCCCCACACAACCCTAATTTTTGCATTGTTTCCTTAGATTTGAAAGTCAATGAAGAACAAGGAAATGATGAAGGTGAACAATGTGATCACAATATGACAAATGCTTATTTATGTCATGATGTAGATTCAGACAGTGAAATTGAAAATCACGATTCATATGGTTCACAAAGAAATGTAGAGAACCATCATCAACAAATTTTATCAGACAATGAAGCAGAGGAAACTAATGACCATATAGGATGTTATGCACAAAACAATCAAGACATTCCTTTAGTCAGAAAAGCTTCAGATGAAGAGAAAGCAAAGATTACTATAGATCTAGTGAACAAGGCTAGAAGCAATTACCACTTAAGAAATAGAGTAGTGGGTGGTACTGGTAGTCAACCACCTGGTGTGTTTATAAAAGAAAATAAAATAGACACCAGATATGTACAGAAGAAGGAAGGACCTGGGGAAAATGCAAATAAGCCTAAGGTCAAGATTGTAACAAAAGCCTCAGAACCAAATGTTGTACAAGAAGGAAAAGCACAAGAGAAAGAAACAAGTACTTCTTCTCTTAAGGTAGAAAATAAAAAGTCTAAAGAACCAAATCTGAATATACAGATTGAGGAAAATAAAATTATTGCTAAAAATTCTAAATCCTCAGATGTAAAATATACTCCAGTAGACATGGGTCACTGTTTATCTCAAATGACTGTGAAAGTGTCATTTTTAGAAATGATGAGAATCAAGGAACACAAAGAAAAGGTTATGTCATTATTAAACAATGTGCCTACAATGAAGGTTCAAAGTCCAGAAAATGTTGAGAAGAAACCAATTAGAAAAGGGAAGGAAGTTGAAGTCTTAACCTCTGAGATTCCTCAAATTTTCTTAAACACAACTTCTTCTCCTAAGGTTGTTGACCCATTTTTTCTTACACTGGTAATTAATGGAAGGATGCTAAAAAATTGTATGATTGATTCAGGAGCATCAAACACTGTTATGCCAGTAGAAATTATGAGATCTATGGGATTACAAGTGGACACTCCTCATGGGAGATGTCAAGCAATGGATTCTAGAGAAGTCCTTGTTATTGGTACCATTGAGGCCATGCCTTCCAAATTAGCAATATGTCCTGATGTGGTGTTAACTATGAATGTTCTTGTTGTTGACATACCACCACACTATGGCATGTTACTATCAAGAAAGTGGAGTGCTTCAATGGGAGGTAGTATACAAAGTGATTTATCATATGCTACTTTTAACATTACTGTAAATAGTGTTAAAGTGTCAAGAGAGGGTAGGACTCCTCACATGATAGAATGGTATGAAGACACTAACATTAATTATTGTGTTGATATGGACATGGAGAATTTCAGAGTACAAAGGAGTGACCATCATAATCATAATGAAAATATTGATCCTCTGGTTAAAGAGTTGACTATACAAGGTGATGGATTGTGGAAAATATATTTTGATGGAGCTTGCTCGAAAGAAGGATCAGGAGCTGGTGTATTACTAGTATCTCCATCAAGTACAACTTTTAAATATTCCTTTTTGTTAGCCTTCTAGTGTACAAATAATACTGCAAAGTATGAGGCTTTATATTTAGGGCTAGAAATTGTCATCAAACATGGAATCAAATGTTTAAAGGTTTATGGTGATTCTTAATTAGTGGTAGCCCAAATCAGATACAAATATGTAGTAAAAAATGACAGATTAAAAATGTATAAATATGCTATTTGGGATCAGATAGAAATGTTTGATGCTTTTGATATAAGCTGGATAGAAAGTTCTAAGAATATAATGGCAGATTTCTTAGCAAATGTTGCTCTAAAAACCAATGATCAGACCTTACATGGAGTATCAATACTTGAAATTAAGACAAGACCAGTTGTTCCAGATAATATATACAACTGGCAAGTTTTTCAGGATGACCAAGATATTTTGAGATTTATTCAATGTCTGGACCATTATGAAAACTAGAGTATAGATTGCAACACCTTACTGGAGAATAACAATGGTAAATACTATGTTTTAGGAAATGAGGTTGTCGAATTGAGTTCCAAACAGATTCCTAGGGGACTGATTGAACTTGAAGCATTGTTTAGTAGTCAAAATGATCACTCTACCAAGATAAGCAATGCTAAGGTTGAGGACTTAGAAGAAATTAATTTAGGATCAGAAACCAGTCCTCAAGTTGTTTACATTGGGAGAGGTTTAGAGTCCCATATCAGAACAAATTTGATTAAATTATTGAGAAAATATAAGCATGTTTTTGCATGGTCATATTAAGACCCAAAGGCTTATAGGGAAGACCTTTTCCAACATGAGATTCCACTAAAATCAGAAGTGAAACCATTTAGGCAAAAATAGAGACCTATTAACCCTTTGCTGGCTCCTAAGATGCAGCAAGAATTGATGAAGTCGAAAGATGCTGAGATTATCTAGCCTGTTAGACACTCAACATGGGTCTCAAATTTAGTGCCAGTCAGAAAAAAGAATGGTGACATTAGACTATGTGTGGATTTCAGAAATCTAAATATTGCCTCACTAAAAGATAATTATTCCTTACCTAACATGGAGGCAATGTTACACAAAGTGACTAGTTGTGAGTTGCTATCAATGATGGATGGTTTCTTAGGCTACAACCAAGTTTTAGTAAAATAATTAGAGTAGTACAAGACTGCATTTACCACTCCTTGGGGAACATATGTCTATATCAGAATGCCATTTGGATTGATAAATGCATGCACAACTTTTCAAAGGGCCATGGATGTTGCTTTTAAAGAATTTATTGATTTATTCATGGTTGTTTATCAAGATGATCTAACTGCATACTCTAAGAAGGCTGAGGATCATTGTGAGCACCTAGGAAAAAATTTCAGTAAAGCTTTGGAATATGGTGTGTCATTGAATCCTAAAAAATATCACTTTGCAGTACAAGAAGGAAAGTTGCTGGGACACATAGTGTAAAGATGGAGTAAGAATAGACCCAGAAAGAATAGAAGTAATCCAAAAGGTCATTGCTCCAAAAAATTTAAAGGGTGTTCAATATTTCCTAGGAAAGATAAATTTTGTTAGAAGATTTATAGCAAACTTTGCAGAAATTGTTAGACCTATCATAAAGTTGCTAAAAAAAGATGCAAAATCTAATTGGAATGAAGAAGCTCAAATAGCATTTGAGAAAATAAAAAAGGCAGTGCAAGAGGCTCGTGTTCTAAAATCACCTGATTATAGTAAGCCCTTTTCTCTATTTTCATTTGCATCTAATCATACAATTGCTGATGTTTTGCTACAAAAAGATGAAGAAGGATTTGAGCATACAATAGATTTTTATAGTAAATCTCTCTAGTCAGCAGAGCTAAATTATGAGATGATGGAGAAACAGGCATATGCTCTAGTAAAGGCTGTGAAATCTTTTAGACCATATTTGGTCTGTGCAAAGGTGCAAGCATATGTTCCATTATCAGCAGTAAAAGATATCCTTACTCAGTCAGAAGTCACTAGTAAGAGGTGTAAGTGGATAAATAGAATACAAGAATTTAATCTTGAAATCCACATTACAAAGCTAATAAGAAGTCAGGGTTTGGCCAAACTCATGATAGAAGATAACTTGGATTTGGTACAAGTAAATGATACAAAGACACAAGATCAGACAGTCACAAGTATAGAAAGACAACCATTTTATGCTGATATTGTGTACTTTTTAAAGAATACCAAGTGTCCTGATGTTATGACTGACAATCAGAAGAGAAACCTCAGATTGCAGGCTCAAAAATACACCTTAATCAAAGGAGACCTCTACTAGAAGGATAGAAATGGTTTATTATTGCTATGTTTAGATCAGAGCCAGTCTGAGAAAGTTTTAAGTGAAATGCATGCAGGGGAATGTGGAGGTCATTTTTCTGCTAAGACTACTGCCCACAAGATTATAAGGGTTGGTTACTACTAGCCTTGTTTATTCAAGGATACATATACATACGTCAGAAAATGTGAGCCTTGTTAGAGGTTCTCAAATAAGATCAAATTTGCAAGAGCTCTATTGTTGAATCCAGTAAGTGCTGAAGCCCATTTCTCTATGTGGGGAAATTATTTTATTGGTGCATTTGCAGAAAAATATAGTGGAGGAAATAGTTGGATACTAGTAGCCACTGATTATTTCACTAAATGGATTGAGGCAATTCCTACAAAAAAGGCAACCAGTAAAGTAGTCACTGAATTTTTAATGGACAATATTCTAACTAGATTTGGTGTACCTTCAAAATTGATAATAGATAATGCCATGTGCTTCAGAGTAGATGAGATGAAAGAGTTTTGTGAGAAATATGGAATTATAGTGTCATATTCATCTCCATATCACCCACAGGCCAACGGACAAGCTGAGTCCAGTAATAAAAGTATTTTGAAGATAATGAAGAAAACTCTTGAAAAGAATAAAAAGGCATGGCACACCAAACTGAGGTTAGCCCTTTGGGCTAATAGAATAACAATTAAGAAGGCCACTGGTAAGTCCCCATTTGAATTAATGGCTTACAATAAAAGATGCCTATAAACAATATGTTACATGTATATATCAGTTCATGAAAGAAGAGCAATTAGATGTTTCTGATAGTATACATAATAGAATGATTCAGTTGGCAGAATTGGATGAAGTGAGAAGAGATAGCGAGAAGGAAAACATCAAACTATAGTAGAAGATGAAATATCTGTTTGACAGAAGGGCTACTAATAGAAAATTCCAACCAGGTGACCTAGTTCTTCAATGGAATGTAAGATCAGAAGATAAAGGTAAGCATAAAAAGTTTGAATCTTTATGGCTTGGTCCTTTTTTTATTTCTCAGAGTTTTCGCAAGGATTCCTATATTCTGAAGAACATGAATGATGAAGAGTATGAGTTTCCAGTACATGGGCAATTTCTGAAGCCTTTCTTTAGTTGAAAAAATGAAAGTTAATGCACAAAAATTTTGTATCATATTGTATATAGGTTTTGTTGGAGTTTTGATTCTGAACAGTTGATTGATTGTATGTTTGTCGTTGATGACAACATCTAATACACAGGAGTACTTCTGTATGTGCTTATCCATATGATGACATGAAGACTTGTGTGGATAGATACATTTTTTTGACATTTTTATTATGCTATGTTCATACACGCAGACCCAGATATGATGTTTTAGTAAAGATATGTAATTCTGTTATTGACGGTTACAGTTTTGGAGGAATAACGGTTTAAGGCCGACATATGTAATGTGTTTCTAGAGTTGTGCTTATCATCAGGATATGCGTGGGTATTTTCATGATTAGTTATGAGTTTTTGATATTACTCTAAAGGCACCAAATGTATTTCAATAAGATTGCAAAGTTATGGTTAAATTGGTGAAGCTGACTTAGTTAAGCGACGTGTTTATTCAGTTTATACTTGCACGGTTGTAATTATGCTTGCGCGCTTAGTAGAGCCAACAAGGATGTTATGAAGAGTTGTCTAACAGGTCCCATGATCTCATACTTGGTGTATGTACTTATAGAAGGTCATTTGTGATAAGAAGAGTTGCGAAAGCCAAAGATAAGAAAAATAGAGCAGAGTGTTAAAGCAGCAGAGCTATATTTATCATATGTTGATAATATAGATATTGAAGTTGAAGCTTTCTGAATACAGATAAGATTTTTGTAGTGCTTTACAAGAGGTTAAAGCATCGGTGCACAAAAGGAATTGATCAGACAAGCAGTGTCACAAGCATCAGTTCATCTTGTTGATACAGTGTGTATCGAATATCCAGAAGGTTGTAGCCTTCACCACTTGGACAGTGAGTCCACCACCCCTAACAGGGTTATTGTAAAAGACTCCTAATAGGGTCAGACCCTTAACCAAATCACTATACTACTGCAGTGTAATGAACAACTCCTAACAGGGTTGAAAGATCTTTTAACAAGGATTACTATAAATAGTATAGTTCTTTGTGGGTACTAATTCCCACCGGGGTTTTTACCATTTGGTTTCCCCGTAACCAAATTGATGTGTTGTGTAATGTGTTATTTGAATGTACATTTAATTTATATCAATCTGGATTAATAGGTACAAAAGATTTAAAGTTGATAACTAATTCACCCCCCCCCCCCCCTCTCAANAATTCCCCCCCCCCCCCCCCTCTCAATTATCCCTGAAGTATTCTAACAGGTTTGTTTTCCCTTCTGTTGTGTGTTTCTCTTTAACAGTAGGTTAGTCAGTGTCGCTTGCATTTTTTGAAAAGGTCTGCAACCAAAGATTCTGATATTCTTTTCCATAAACTGTGTTTAGCCATCCTCGGATAGAGCCATTGTTGGTTGTATTCCTTATTTTTTGAAATTTACACTGAAAATTCTTGAAGTCTCTGATATTCCTATGCCTAGAAGGTAAAGATCTATGTTGGAAACCATTTACATATCTTTGCAATTGATGTTTTTGTTCAAAACTTTGTTCAGGATGTCAAAAACCCTAAGCAAAAGGTTAAATTTGTCCAGAAATGCAGAAAAACCCTAAATGCTCAGTCCAAGTTCTATTTTTGTGTTTTCTTTTTCATATTTTAAGTCAAAACTTATTTACATGTGCTTATTACCTTGTCGCTAAGTCTCATTAGCGGAAAGCTTTGGTCACGTTGTCTCTTAATGAAATAGAATATGCCAAAATCGATATGAGACTTAACGCAGACCGTTCATCTCAGAAAAGATTCAATGATAGTCACTTTGTCTCTTGATAAAAGTGGGGTTAGCTATTTCATTTCATGACTCTGAGTTTACTCACTCACATTGTCTCTTAATGTAACCCAGGGTTATTTGTTAATTTCATAAGTTGGAACAAACAGTGTTGTCGGGAAGTCTCATGATTATAACTATGGTTCATAAATTATTAAGTGACATGGAGAAACAATGGTCGCCAAGTCTCTAGATAAACTAAGGGTTTTGATATGAGTTTAAGTAAAGGTGTTTTCGCATATTCTCATGAGAGATGGTGAGTTAAGTTGAATATTAAGAGACACAGCGATAACCATCTGATGAAGAAAGATCTAACGATAGTCGCGAGGTCGCTTAATAAAGTTGAAAAGTCAGATTTAATCAAGCGATTAAGAGAATAATGTGTTTTTTCATGGGTTCTCTTGATTAAACAAGAGTTAAGAAATGTATCCAGTGACATAGAGATATCACAGTTGCTGAGTCTCCAAATAAAACCAAAGATAAAAGATAGTTAAGAAAAGTGCCTTTTCATGAGGTCTCCATAAGATGAAAGGTTAAGTTAATATATCATGAGACATTGTGACAACTGTGGATCAAAGAATTAATCTGACAGTAGTCACTGAGTCTCCTGAAGAAACTGCAGTTAGTCAAAATATTAAGTGACAAGGAGATTACTCAGTCGCCGAGTCGCTAGAAAGGAATCAGAGTTAAAAGTGGACTTTTCAGCGGCACCATTATGAAGTGTTGTTAACCAATTAGATTTTAAGGATTGTGACAGATGGAAAATTAGTCATAGTATGATTTAATGCAGCCAAACAGATTTGATTTTGATTATATTTTGAATTTTATAAGGTTTTTTTATGCGAAATCACTCATCAGGAATTGATTATCTGACAGTTTGAATGCCACGGCTGATACCAGAAATTGATGTCATAGTATGTGAAGCCCATGGTGAAGTAATGGAAATATCGGCTAGAAGTGACAATCCACATTCAATTAGAAATTATAAGTATACTTGTCCATTATCATTTCATTTTTACCAAGCTTCTATTTCTCAGAGCGAAGAGTTTACAAAGTTTTTAGTGTTTTCGAGAGAGATTGAAATTCCTAGTAGAAAATGATTCTGAAGGTGATTGCCTGATTTAGAATTCAGTAAAGGTTGTAGTTGACAGTATTCCAGAGCTTGGAGCTGCAGAATTCAAGATAATTTACAATTGTGGTGAGGGTTTGATAGTATTTGTTTCAATATCGGCATCTAGGGTTGTGATTAGAACATAAAAGAAGTATGACTCAAGCTCAGAGTATGGCATCTACCAGTGGGAGGAGCAAAGATGTTGAAGATGATTCAAAAGGGAAAAGAAACTACTCAAATGAGTTCCTCACTCTGCTTCCCGGTTCTAGTCAAAATTGAAAGGTTAGTGCAGATGTTTTGATTGATGATATTTCATTTGTTAGAGATGCAAAAACACCAGGGTCATTAGGGTATTCACTTTTCAACTAATTTTTTAACAATAGTGATGGACCCATGCCTATCTCGAACCCTTGGACCTGTGGTTTAGCCAGATTGTTAGTCCCTGATGTCTTTGTCAACGTAGATTTCATATTAGAACTGGCCAGTAGATATGACCCTTTGATAAAAACTATTAAGAGGGGTGATGGGAAGCCTCTACTCACCCTGGACAGAAATAATTTTATGAAAGCCTTCAATGTGTATTACCCAATGGCCACTGAGATAAATTTGAAGAGCTTGGAGAACAGATATACCAGGGAGTCTGGTATTGTTGCTAAGTTGATCAGGTATCATCATGTTCCTAAGAAAATGAAGGCCTATGTAACCCCCATGGTAGGAGCAACCCCATACTTCTACAAGGACCTAAATTTCTACATTAAATACATCTCATATGCATTATGTAGAGTGCTTGGAAAAGATGTTGGAGTAGAAAGGATCACTTTAGACATCTTGATGATGGTGTTAGACATGCAGAATCTTCATACCAATTCAAATTATGATTACACTCAGTATATTATTGATCAAATGCACCAGGGATTTATTGATATACAAGCTAAGAAGGATCACCCAAGTTTCATGCATTATTCAATTCTTAAGCATATGATCCTTTATTACAAATTCCCAGTTTTGGATTGCCAATCTCTACAGCCACAAAGGTTTCACCATAATCAACCCAACCCTATTCAATTTTGGATCAGAGTGTGGAATTACACATCTAGAGAAAATGAGTTTTGTGCCTTTGAGAATTAGATAATTTATTCATTGCTTAAGTTTTTAGGAGTTGATAAGCCTAGATTGCCCATTAGGGTAATTCAGTTGTTGAGGCCCTTTCAGTTTTTGGACAAATGGTTAGGAGACCATAATTGGGGTGATTTCTACTATGAAAGGAATTTCACAATTATGAGGGTTTATGGTTTCCCCTACCCTCCACATATTTTTCCATATCATGTACCATCGAGGATAGATGCAATGGAGTTCATTAGGTAGCTCATTTTAATAGACAAGGAGCACCTTGCTTCACATAGAAATTGTACTTTCACCCTTAGGCAGTTCAGAGTTTACAATTTTATGGTTGGAAAAGGATCCCTAGACCAAGTGAATACCTGGTTGAATCACTACAGAATGAATGTGGCCCTACATAGACATATTGATACAGAGGGGTTCATTCTAAGTGCAAAGAAGTTGCTTACACCCACCATCCCTTACACAAAGGAGCATGAAGAATGTATGGAAGAGGATTTGATCATAAACATCTTAGAGGATGAAGAGGTTCATAAGAGAGAAACTAAATTCAATGAACTTATGGACTTGAAGAGATGGGTGAGGAGAAAGGGAACGAGTTTTGGAGGGTTCTACGCTGATTTGCCTTATCTTAAAAGGCTAAATGCAATGATTGAGAACCACACACTTTTGTGTAATTAGCTAAAAGAAGAACTAGTGGTGCCAGAAAAGGGCCACAAGGAGAATCTAGAGTCTGAGTATGATGATGACAGTGATCAAGGCTGTCCTTCTCCCAGAGCTTACCCAGATTACCAAGCAGTGCCATTAAAGATTGTAGCAGAAGGGAAAGATTATGTTGTTGACCTAACAGAGGTCCCATAAAAAGAAGTGACAAATGAGCCCCCACTTAAAAAATAGAAGACAAAAGTAGGGGAGCCTTATAAGAATAGGAGAACTGATAGGATTGGAGCCCTAATAACTACGAGTAGGCCCTATGATCATCAATTAAGAAAGAAGATAAGGGAAGGGAAGAAATTGCAGAAAGATGCTGAGGAAGAGGAGGAATCACCCCTTAGGTGTTGTACTGATGAGAGATTATTGCATCAGGAGGAATTCCTCAAAGATGACAGTTTCATAAAGACAAGGGGATTCAAGGATTTCCTTATTTGGAATAAGTAGCAACAAGTTGGGAAGCAGTTGCAACTGGTAGGAGGTGATCCAGTTACTAAAGAAGCCTTGCAAACATTATAGGAGTATGATCCTGAATATGAGGAAATAACACTAGAGCAAGATAGAGAACTAGTTAAGGCCAGTGGTATGTTGCTTGTGGAAGGCTGGGACTTATCCTCAGCCTTTATTATATATCAGATTAGAAGACAACCTGACATCAAATTGTCATCACAAACTCAGGTTGGAAACATAATAAGAGGGTTTGGCTATAACCCCAAATCTCAAGCACTCTCAATGTGGAGCTTAGCTCCCAAAGATCAAAAGCCATCTATTCTCAACATTCAGGAGAAGATGGAGGGAAACAAAATCATATGGACACTTGATAACATAGGGGACTTGGAGATAGCCCAAGTGATGACTCATTTTGCTCACCTAAATGAGGCAAAGACAACTCAATTGTCAGATAAATTACAGAAGCTCACTAGTGATACTAGTGATATTGTCAGAGACAAAGAGTTGGTTTTAATAAAGATCAAAGAACAAGCTAGGCTCATAGATGAGCTTACTAGACAATTGATGGATATAACAGAGCTTGCCCCTGTTGAGCCTAAAGAGGTTAAACACATAGAAGTCCAAACAGAGGATGCAGGGGAGATACTTGTTGGAACAGAGCCAAAGATTACAAATCCTAATAATGATGTTTTGGAGGCTCTGACTTCAATTTTGTAGCACAAAATTGATATCATCAAGGAAAAGATAGATATAGCATATGGGGCTTATAATAGATTGCCTGGGTTACAAGTTGAGGTAGCAAGTTTTTTGACAATTTTGGATCCTTATTATGCAACTTGGTTTGGTAGAACATCTCTTTTTGAAAGATTAGCATCAGTACAACCATTGAGATCAGATGTGCCAAAAATAGTAGTCATGGTTGGTATAGAGATAGAGCAGATTGGGGCCACTTTATCCTTTTTCAAGGGTAAAGCCAATCAAATTGATGCTAAGTTGAAGACGTTTGGGATAAATTATAATAGATTTGTTCCCCCAATCAGAGTAGAGGATGATCAAGTCAAACCATTAGGGTTATGGATATCAGAGTTCGAGAGTGTACTCCCCAGCAAAGACATTTATGTATTAGATAAGGGAGAATTGGATATGGAAAGGTTCAATGCACTTTTGGATGAGGCAATTAAGGCAGAAACAGACTGCAATAAATTCATATCAGATATTAAAAGCATAATAGATGCTAGGTGGGAGAGGCAAAAGACTCAATTGGAAAGTATTCAGAATTTTGAGTGGCCAAGGGAGGATGATGTGACTGCATGGGACATTCTGACAAAGCCCAAGAAGAAAAAGCTAGTTACAGTGGATTTAGATATCATGAATGAAGAATAAAGGACACCTGGCACCTAAGCAACACACACAAAAGACAAAGATGCTGACATCTACAAGAAGATAAAGTTCAAATCAGATTTTATTCTCTAGTTTTGTCTTCCCACCGCTTGGAGTCTTTTTGTCTTTTGTCTTTTTCCTTGTTTTTAGGGCTAGGTCTCCAAATCATTTGAAGCTTGTTGCATCCTTCTCTTAAGGATTCCAAGATGATTTGAGACCTATATATATGTATTTTGTAACCTTTTTTAAAGAGAGTTGGAAGATTTAATAGAATTACAAGGTAGACTAAAATTTGTGTCCGAACCTTTGTACTATTTGTCTTTCTAAATGTAATTGAAGCTTTTGAGATATTAATATAATTATCTTGCAATCTCTTTTCTGCATCTAAATTGTCTCTTTGCATTTTTGTTATTGTTCTTGTATGTTTATCTATAAGGCATTTAAGCATACTAATCACAAGGTGGTTATGCACTTACTTCTAAGTTCCTTCAAGGAAGGATTAAAAGGTTTCAAGTAACCTAGAGAACATAGCATAAGTTTAAGGATTGGATGATAAAATTGTAGGGAGAGGATAGTTTACAAGGTATTCTATCTTTGTTGCAAGTGTTATATTGATGACCTCACTGTGGATTTTTAAAAGATATTGATTCACAGCCCAAGGATTAGGCACTGGTTCTTATTTTCTAAGTAATTGATTCATAATCCAATATTTTTAAATTAATTAATCATACACAATACATAACAGATAATTCCATTCAAGTGATTGTATTCATTGGATACAGTTCAGTTTGCTGATTCTTTGAAGAGAGGATCATTAGGTTACCCCTCCTACTATCAAAAGGAAGAAGGTTGAATATCCTTAAAATACTACTATTTGTTGTTATCATCTCAATAGTTTTCATGGTTAAACTCTGTGTTAAGTTTCTTTAAGTTTTATGTAGAGTGATTTATAAGATAATACAGTAAACAAATAGCAAGTCAGTATCCACATTTACTAATACTATAAGACAGTCATTTTATATAGGTAATACCTACCTGGGTGTTGTGGAATCCAAAAAGAAGGAGGTGATAATAAGGATCCCCAGATATTATCATAAACTCTCATCAATTAGAGTTTTCTCTTGCTTGAGTCATTATTTTTCAAACATTGGGAGTCATAGAGTTAACCAAGTATTCAAACATCTTTTTAAGGTTCATCAAGAAAAAACCCTAGCACTACCCATGGTTCCTTTACCTTTTCCATTTAAGTTGGACAGAAATTCTAAGATGTCACCTTTTTTTTCATACCAACTTCTGATCAATTCCAAGTGAGACTTGGCCTGCTATGGATCACTTTCCATAAAATTTATTGCTTCTCATATTCATCGACATTTTGAGTTTTTAGCATAATAGAGAAATCATCAAAATTAATCATAGTCTCTATACACCTTTAGCAAGTCATGGGAACTTTTACCTCGACTTCTTTTTTCCTAGCATGCCTCGACCAAATTACAACTTTTCCAGGACTATCTATTCTTATCCTACCCAAAACTCAAATTCCAGAATATTTGTGAATTAAGAAACCCTAAGGATGTCCCATCTCATTGTTCTATACCTAGAATCCTTCTTACACCTTTCATCCCTCCTATTTATGCTTGACTCACACCTCTTGTATCTTACAAGTGTCCTACATCCTCTATCTCTCAACCTAGTGAGTTTCCTTTCATTATTCCTCCTAAGGGATAAAAGGAGTCGATATTGATTGCATCCAAACTATCTCAAATTTTAAGCAAAACCAAATGCAACCATTGTGTGTATGACCATTGTCATAGATGTTGTGCTAAGGCCTATGAACTTTCTTCTCAAACCATATCCTCCTCTACGACACCTTCTAATACCTTGATAACCTTTTACCAAACCATGATTACCCCAAGGGAGGAGAAAAAAATTAAATAAACATGATAATTCTTCATTTTGCATTAAAGATTGTATTGTGATTAATTTAGATGTAGAAAATACTCTTGATGATGATAAAAATGTTTCTAATGCAAATGCTGTTAATGCTAACAATTCTAATGATCTATATGAGGTTATTGAAATCAATCATGAATTATCTCCTAGATTTCTACAAATGTTTTTATTTTGGTAGGTAGTGTAAGATATAAAATAGGGGGGTGTTGAATTCCTTAACCCTAATTTATACTTAATTGAATTTGATTGATTGTGTATTGCAATTGTGATTAAGGAGAAGATAAGATGTTCCTCTTTTATCCTCAAATGCACAAATGGGAGATCCCGGTTGATCAACCCAAAGGAAGGGCTAATGCACAAATGAATCAACTATTTGGAAAGGAGAATAAAAAGAAGGATATCTTAAATTATGTTAATTGATTAAATGAATATGTTTGATTATAGTAATTGAAAAGGATAGAAAGAAGAACCGACCTTACAAAGTTGCAGATCAAAGAATGTTGTTTTCTGAGTTCTGTAGACTATTTCTAGAAAATTTGACAGTTGATCCCAAACCGGAATGCAGAGACGAACAAAACCCAGAAATGTTTTTCCATTTCAATGTTGCCTTATGAAAAAGGTTGAACTTGACCCACAAATGTCAACCCTGACCCAATAATGTTGACCCTGACCTGCACAGGTCCGTCAGAGAATCTGTTCGTGCCGTCTGAAAGAAAGCCGAAAAGGGTATCCAGATCTAGTCTCAAATCTACTATTCTGAACCTGTACCTACAAGAAAAAGAGGATTGTTTGTTGTGGGGGAGGGGTTTTCCTTAGTCAAACCCCAGTTTTGGAATTAACCTCAAATATATGTAATTGAAATTGCATAAATAGACAAAGTAAATGCATAAATTTACCTTGCTTGTAAAAGTCCTTGTGGAGGATTCGAATCCTTCAATCCACAAGTATGCTTCAAAATGTGGACTGTAGAAAGGTAGGATGTCTTCAATCTCTTTCTTATAGATCTCCAACACCAAGTCTTGAATGGGTTCTTGAATTTGAAATAAGCTTGGAGGAAGGTGGATGGAGAGATCACCAAAAGGGCACTATGTAGCTTGAAACCTTCAATGGCCTCCCATGGATCTCCTTCATGAAAATGGATGCTTGAATGGATGAATGCTTGCTTGAAATCTTTCTCCTTAGCTTTCTTGGACTTCACTTGATAATGCTCTTCAATTGCTCAAGGATGCTTAGGCTTCAATCGAGGACTTAGAGAAAATGAGGAGAGAAAGGCTCCGTTTTATATGAAACTAGGGCACGATCTTCTAAGGAGGCCGACATAGGAGAATTTAATTTCCATTAAAGCCTTTACCCCTAGGAGAGGACCTATATTAAATATAATTTAGGAATCGACACTTCAGAACTTGAAACAGCCGACCTGGAAGCAGGAAAATACTTTTTGCAAAGACCGACATCCAAAACTGTGAGACCACAGGATCTGAACCCTGGGTCAAGGTCAAGGTTGACCTTGACCTAGGTTAGGATCAAGGTCAAACCTGACCTAGGTCAGGGTCAAAGTCAACATAGACCTAAAAGGTCGACCCTGACCCTGAAGCCTAGAATCACAAGTCTACAGTTCAGAATGCAGAAATCAGGCTAAATAGGAGTGGAAAGAAGGACAGAATAGGGGGGAAGCCATGTCAAGAGTAGGAACCCATTCAAGGCACTTTTCATGACCCCAAACCACTCACTCGGAAGGCTAAACAAGTCTAAAATGGAAGTGCTTCCATTTTTTGACTATACAGGTAGATACTTGGAAGGGTTATCTCCATTTATATTTATTAAAATAATTAAATCTTTTGATACAAGAGGGTGATCAGATTTTAAAAAATACCACTCCATTGTCTTACAAACAAAAAAGTCTTAATTTTACAAAAGATGACTATCAAATTAGGACATCGAGAGGTTTAAAAGGAAAATGTGGCTAGGTATGTTAATGGTCTAAGATATAATATTCAGGATGAGCTGAGTATGTTGATGATTTCTATAGTAAAGGATTCTTATCGGGATGCATTGAGGGTAAAACATAAGTTGAAGAGAAAACAAGGAAACCCTAGAGGAAAGGAGAAGAAAGCAAGTGGCAATGGAAAAGAGAAGCAAAACATTGAGATGGAACTTGATCATAGGACACTTAGGAGAGGGAATGGTAGCAAGGAATTAAAAGGTAACCCTAGAGGAAAGGAGAAGCAAGCAAGTGGCAATGGAAAAGAGAAGCAAACCATTGAGGTGGAACCTGATAAAAGAACACTTAGGAGAGGGAATGATAGCAAGGAATTCAAAGGCACCTATTTCAAATATGGTGGCATAGGACATAGATATTATCAATGTTTTAAAGGATCTAGTAAGAACTTGGGTAAACATAATCTTGTGGTACAGGAGGAGAAGACTACTAATAAACTTGTGGTAAATGAAGTAGAACCTGATATGGGAGATTCTCTTATGCTTAGGATAATCATGCTGAGTGAGAAATAACCTAAACCTTTACAAAGGAGGAATTTTTTTAAGGATTGTTTGGAAATTAGGAGGTAAATGTTATAGAGGTGTATGGATAGTGGTAGTACTAAAAATTTGGTATCATAAGAGATGGTGCATAAGCCTAGCTTAAAGAGACTTAAACATCCTTGTCCTTATGGGATAATATAGCTTTCAGATGATCACAGGGTGGAGGTGAAAGAGCAATATTTGGTCAACTTTAGCATAGGACCATACATAGATGAGGTATTGTGTGATGTGGTATCTATGAGTACTTTTCATATCTATTGGGTAGACCTTGGCAATTTTATAGGGGGTCTATTCATAATTGCAAAAGAAATTTGGTCACAATAGGAGAAGGATGGACATAAGTTTTTTGTGGTTCCCTTGAAGGAGGCAGAGAGGAGGAGTGAAAGGAATCTGAACATCTTAAAGAGTTATTGTTCAGAAAAGAAGAATATAGAGATTGGTAAGCATCAAAAGAAGGAGATTGAAGGTAGACCAGAGGTATCAGACTGTAAGAAGGGTAAAGTGAAGTAGCAAAAGACCTTGGTTGTTGATCAGATGAAGGCTTGTAGAAGAAGTAATTTAGTTGTGTGAAAGAAAGAAGATAGTGGTAAGAAACCTTGTATAGATGTGAGATATGACAGAGAAAGTGCAGAGTAGAGTAAGTTGATGGATCTGGTAGGAGATAGATTAGAAGTGCAAAGACAGAAGGTTGTAGACAAAGAGGATATTTGGATCAACAATGTACATAGGATTTATGTCCCACATCCTGTAAAATGTTAATAAGTTTCTCTTATGGAACATTTTATACTCACTAGGGGTGTATGATGCAGGAGCATCCTTGGGTCGTTGGCAATCTTGCATCACCCAAAAAGATTTCCCTTTCATTTTGTTCTTAGTTTAGTTTATGTTAGCAGTTTTGTATTTTTGGTAGAATTCCTTTGCTTTGGATCATCTATTATTGCGAACCTCAGGCTTGGTTCTTGACATCATGTTTTAATTACATCTGGGTTCAAACCTCATTTGGATACTTTGTTGTGGAGATATTGAAGATTCTTGGTCATTTCAGAATGTTCTTCATGTTTTAACAGTCGGTTGAGTTTTCTGATCTCGTGAAGAAATTTCCCGATTGGTGAAGATTGGTGACTCATATCCCGATGTCCTTGGATCTTTGGTCGATGTATCTCTTGGATCATGCATCATTTCTACATCTTGGTATTGAGATATTAATGATTTTGGTCCTAGCCTATATTGTATTGCATTTTCTTTTCTCTTGGAAAATGTAATTGATCTGGATGACTTATGAGTTGTGAAGGCTCTATATATTGAGGTAGTTGATCTTTGTTTAGGGAGCTCTTGTGAGGAGTCTTTTAGAGGTTAGAATCTAGGATGGATCTATATTTGTGTATGTAATTAGGCATGTGTGCCTTAGAATGTAAGTCGACATTTTTCTAGGCATGTATGATGTAAATATCTAATTTTGAGATAATATAAAAGCCTACATGGGCATGTTTTTTGTTCATTATTGAGTTGTTTATGATATTGTGTTTATTTTTTTTGTTGTGTTGGCTCTTTCTCCATGGTTGGAATATCTCCTTTGGGGAAACTCTGGCCATGACTGCATGAACATTACCAGAGTAACCCTTATCAGAATGTATCAGAAGCAAGGGGTGATGTTTCAAATCGATAGTCATGGATCTGCCATCACACAAAGTGGAGGGGAGGGAATAGTTACCCGAGGTCACCAATCGATGCCTATTATAACAAGGAAGGAGAAAAACATCATCCCTATGCGATTCTTCATAGAAAATCCTTATTTTTGCAAACTTTACAATATCCCACAACGTTGACTGTGAGCTCTAGATTTTCACAAACATTATCCCTAGATCCTTGTGAAAAAAAATTGAATCATCATTAGAGTATGGTCCTTGTTTGGAAATTACACTAGCTATGTATGATGTGCTTAATTTTGTATGCATTGCATGTTTCCCACCTTCCCTCATCAATTATAAACAAGAGGGGAGGGTGACTGATATGCTTGACTAGTTCCTCTTTTACAATAGATATTTTTTGTGTGTTTTCTTGTTTGTAATGTGATTCCACCATGATGTGTTTCTTGTTATCTATTATGTCTATACTTCTTTAAATGACACTTGTTTCTCCATTGGTACAAGGTGATAAAGGGATCAATCTTGTCATGAAATTCTTCTATTTGTATCTCAATTCTTCTATACGTTATATACATGTTATGTCATGCACATGCTTATGTTGTAAATGTGTCTTTGTGTTGTCTGATTGGGGATGATGAAAAGTGGTAGAAACCATCTTCTATTTTGGTCTTTGCAATATTGACCCAAAAATTCTTTTGTTTGTGTATCTTATGTGTTCTTCTTCCATTGTCCTCATAGTTCCACTACCTTTGGCAGAATGATGACATTTCATTTGCAATCATTCTTGATATACATGAGTTATTGATGATCATACCTATCTTAGAGTTAGTAGATATGTTTGTTCTTTCCTTTTTCATGTTCTTTATTTTCCTTGGTTTGTTCTTCCTTAGGGGCATATCATTGTGGAAAATGTTTTTGCATGCACATATTGCATGTATGCTCTATTACAGTCATTGCTCCTGTCAAGATGTTTTCAATCACTTTAATGGGGGGCATACATGTCACTCCTTATTACACATTTTGCACACACACAACAAGTCAATTCTTTGCACTGATTTCTTAGTGGGTGACCTTGTAGACATTGTTTCCTTGGAAGTATCCTTTGCACTAATACCATTTTGCACTGATATCTCTTTACATGACCCATAGTAAGTCAAACCTTACTAGGCTAGCACGGTCATGTCCCCTTTTCTCCTTTTCAAGTGTTTCTTCCTTTTATCTTGGTTTTGGATTTGATAAAGACCTAAGTCACTTGGGGCTTGGTGTCTCCTTGTCTCTTTGACCTTGATAATTTTTTTCTAATGCTTTTACCCATTTACCGTGAGTACGAGGAAATATCATACTCTCGCTAAAGATGGGGCTAAATATACCATATTAAATTATACTCACATGCAATTATATGCTCATCAAGGTCCTATTTTAGTGTCCTTCAGCCTCTATGTTCATTATGCTTAATCCAACCTCAATTCTACTTTCCGTTCATGCACTCCCTTTGCAATTAGAACCAAAATTTATAAATTTTGATGCTCTTATGAGGGAATCAACTAACACACTTAGCCTATTCCCCTGTGTTTTCATTGAAATTTGGACTATGTAAGTGGTAGTGGGAAATTCAAACTTTTATCAGTTTTCTTTAAATTCTGAGCTTTGAAATGTTTGTGAGGGTTATATAAGCAACCTACCTCTCCTCATTTGAACATATGATGACTAATCTCAAGTGCAACTTCAATCTCTTTGGCATTTCAATCATTCCAAGGAATATTTCATTCGTCCAAAGAATTTTTAAAGGAAATTTTCTACATTGTAGAAACCTTCTCTCCCTCATTGATGGAAAAGAAGAGGAGGCCACAATCATGCAAGAAGATCCTTATTTCAAGAACATAGTATCAATGTGAATTAATTCATTTTAAAGGAAAGCAACATCAAGAATAACAACATTAGATATTTGAGGAGTATTTGTAAATATAGGCATTTGGGAAAGGTATACTTGTTTCTTCTCAACAATTCAATATACTACAACAACATTCAAGACTATTTCAAGAATCTTCATAGACATCATGACTTCAAGTCCATTGTGAAGGTATAAACATTGAATTTTTAGATTTAGCCTATTCTTTGTACTACCATGCTTTCAATTTAAGTTTATTTCATTTCATTTTCAAGGTTGATTTCTCAACTTGGATTTGAGTGAGGAAAATCCTCTTTACCCAACAATTTCTCTCTTTTTTGTGTGCAAGAACACATGGTGCCAGTTTCAAGACCAAATCAAGAAAGTGTAGGATCCCTGGTACGGTCTGCAATTGAAAACAATCAAAAGTGAAGGGAATAGGCTGGCCCAATTGACCTAGTCCCAGGAATAGGCCGAACCAATCGACCAAGTCCCTCTAGATCAACTCCAAATTGAATCTACAAATTAATTACACTTTATGGATTTTGTTTTTTATAGAAAAAATGATTTGTCAATCTCTCACTAGTACATTTGACCCTAAAAATTGACCAATATTCCTGACCAACCATTAAAATGGTTTTGCTTGGTCAATTGATAGAAGGAATTTAAAAAAAAAAAAAAAAAGTTATGCCATGTTGGTCAGAATTCCGACGAACACCCATGTTAGTCGAAATTATGATGAACACAGGCATTACTTAAAAAGAAGAAGAAAGATATTGATTCATTATGTTTCCTTATGCGCAACAGTCAGAAGGCACGAAGGGCGACTAGTTTTTTACGAAAGTTGAGAATACCAATATTTTTGTATTCCATAGGGTTATTGTTCATTGTTTCTTTGTCAATCCTAGTAAGTTGGACTATTATTTATGTTTTCAGGCATGGTCATTTGAGCTATGGATCTGATCGGCCAAATCTTCTACTTCTGCGGTTGAGTGAAGTGAGGGCACGGAGGTCGGTGAGGGCTCACAGTCAGAGACCACGGAGGGAATGAAGGGCAGAAGAAGTGAGGGCACGAAGGTCAGTGAGGGCTCACAAGTAACCCTAAGAAATATTTAGCATTCTTTGATTGATGTCAATGGTCTGGTCTATGATTCCTCTACATTTTGCACACATATTTCTACCACACATTCAAAGCTACGAGACCACATATCATTGAGGAGCTTCTTGGCGTTGTATGGATTCCACGACATTCTATGAGATCATATTTCTTCACTGCCATCAAATAGGTAGGGAGGATGTAGACACAAGCCAAGGAAAATGGTATTTGTTTTTGAAATTTGCGACCACTACATTATATGAAACTCATTTCCTATTTCTTCACCCTGGCAAGCCTGTGAGCAAAACTAGGGCACAAGATTTCTACCCAGGAGGCTGCAGGAAAGTGACTCTTGTTATAGACCATTAGGATCATATATCAGACCATTTTGAAGGGAAACTTCCAATAATTAGATTAATCATTATAATATGTGAATTTGGTATTTGATGATATGAGAGAGTTCTCATCCTTATTTATAAGCTTAACCATGTGGGAGGCACCCCTTCATCTTAATAAAGAGGAATTAATGTATTAAATAAAATTTATGTGACGATTAAGCATGCCACAAGTGCTCACCTTATTAGACTTCAGAATATATTACATTCAATGCATATAGTGATATATGGAGATAACAGTGCTTTCTTTTTAATTGGAATCCTCCTTGAATTTTATATTTTATTCTTTTGCAAGTACTTCTCCCTTTTCTTCAACCTCATTTGTTTTCTCACAAGTATAACACTTTCTGAGTCCTTGACCCTTTGCTATCACAATTCAAAATATGCTTTTCTTTTATTTTCTGTCTCTTCTTGAGGAGAGAACTTACTACTTTCTCTTAGGTTAAAGAATTTGCCCATGTTTTTTCTAGTAGGATGAATCACATTTTTGTCAATTACTCTCATTGTTTCACCTTTTGAGGTGCATTTTTTTTAATATGTAAAGCTTGTTGCAAAGCTTTCCTAACTGTATAAGGTTCTAACAAACATCATGTTAAATTTGGTTTGTAAGTACATTAATGTACAATTATAGTCTTTGGTAAGGTGTCACCTTCGAAGCTCAAAATGTCAATCTCAAATGCTCAACATTATATTCAGCTATAGACCTTAGCTGCTTCTTATTTTTTAGTTGGATAAAATAGCTTCCAATGCACGGTTGTTCATAGAAGGTTGCTAATTATTTTCCAAATGCTTGCCAATTGAACATTTGTCCTTTTCTATCACTCATATTCCATTGGTACCATTGATAAGGTCCCAATTCTAACTTCTAAATATAGTAAAGTTATGCCAACCATGGAGTTATTTGGTATATTGTAAAGTTTAAACTAGTGTTGTACGTTTCTTATCCATTTCTAAATATATCTTACTCAATAGCAAGGAAAATGAAAATCAAGTGACTCTTGTTGTAGACCATTAAGATCATATGTTTATATAAATAGTTGAACCAATAACTAAATGATTAATTCCTCTACCATATGAAGTAGAAAATGTTATTGTAGAGACAAATGTGCAAACACTTTTAATCCTTTTAGAGATCCAAATGGGAAGCTATTTCACATCTAGAGAGTTCACTAGTAAAGAACACAAATAAAAGTCCATGAAACATCAAAAAATAAAAAACCTAAGTTACATAAAAGTGGGATTTGAGTTAGATCCTACCTCGTAAAATCTAATATTAATATCTAATGCTCCTACCATAGAGAACCATCAAAAGTATGGCATTGTAGATACCACAAGAAAAAATTCATTAGATTTGAAATCAAAGATTCACATACACACAAAATAACAAGAAAATAAGAGTGGATAAATTCTCCCACCAACTATTAGAAGAAGGAAACCGCCAACATAATTTTCCTAACAACACAAGTAAGATAATTTTCGGTTAACTTGGGTATTTAAATAATAAATTTGTTTATTGCAATCAAGATTGATTGATTATAATGTTGTCTAATTAAATCATAAAATGTACACAAATCACTTAATAAACTAATTGGTGCAGAGAGGATGTGTGTCAGAGAGGATGTGTGTGATATCCTACTAGCCCATACCCTCATCAATAAGGTGATCAATCAATCAACATTTAGAGATGCAACTTGTCCAATCTTAAAGAAAAGACTCCACCATATATTATATAACCTTAGTACATCATAACATGTCCAATGTACCATGTTCCACCATCCCTCCAAGTCTGGTTGAGAGATCTTCAATGCAACTCACTCCAAGAGCCTAATCTCCTTGTAGCTCTGTCCAATCATTAATATGACTTTAACTCACAAACTTTCAAAACAACTATGGAAACTATTAGTGGTTTTAGATACCCTTTTCATTGTTACAAGACATATCCCAAACCCAAGGTATGTTCCTTTGGACCAACTACAAGATCCAATACACTTGCAACACATAAATAGGCCTAATTGGCACCCATTTACAAAGAAACCTATACAAGGAATTTCTCCCTTGACTCCTAACCATGAAAAATTCTTAGTACATGGAAAAAAACTAAGGATTATAAATTTTTTGGGTCACAAACACTTGCCTATGCTTGTAGGTATCAAACCCTCCCTTCTAGGGTCCCTAGGCTAGGGCTTGTTCACAAGGACACTTGCAAATCTCTCTAGATCCCCCCAATGGATCTAAAACATCCCGATGGACCCAAATAGCCAAGATCCAACATAAAATACCCCCATCCTTTGGAGTATTTGTTCACATAAATTGCTGGTGTCAAATTACTGGAGTATTTGTTCACATAAGAGGATAGATAGTAGGCAATTTTCAAGACCTAGATCTAGAAGTACAACTATTTATAGGATCATGACAGTCAGAAAAACAACAATATAACAACATTTACTTCATCTTTTCAAGGTACACTCGTCTTTATCACATTTCAATTTAAATTTCCTTTTTAACGTTGAAATCTACAAATAATACATACACACAAAAAGGAAATACAATCCCCTAAGATCCGAATCTAGAATTGGCACCACTTCATCCCTTCTGTGGTGTTGATCCAATTTGAATTGGGGTGGATTTGTATTTCTAATGTACACCCTGTGAATTTGGGGAGAGATTGCATCATATTAGGTGATCCTCATTTTCCATTATACATTGGCTACGAATTTTTTGATTTTATATTTGGGCATCTATTTCCATGGTAAGCTAATACCATCTAATTTTAAATAACTACATCATATGGACCAAGCTATTAGTATCACTTTCAATTGGTGTTATTGTTGTTAGGATTAGGCTGAAAGCTAATCTCCCAAGATCACCTGCATGCATGACAGTTACAAGACAGAAGCAAAAGACAGAAGAGAGAAGAAGCTATGGCGGCCAAAAAGCCAGAGACATGAAATCCATGTTGCAAGAATAAAGTTTCTATTAACAACAATACTGAATACAATAATCTCCTTAATGAAATACAAAGCGGTGAGTCCTTATAAAAGGATACCGAAACCCTAAAAGGGAAACCCTAAAGAAATAGAAAGCTGCCTGAGTATAACTTAAGCATAGAGTAAATAGACTAATAATTAAATGATTTAATTAATAGCTATACTAGACTACTCTAACACCCCCCCTTAAGTGTAACTTAGGGAGAAGCAAAACAGCTAAACTACTGCAGAAAGCAGGAAAGATGGGTCCCGGCAACAAGGCCTGATCAGGTACCCAAAACA
>MU224600.1:601567-640362 GCA_018584345.1 Thuja plicata
GGCTAATGTCGTGGAAGGTACGCTCACTTGACAAAGGTGGATGCGCCTAAAATGGCATAAGCATCATAACCCCCCATGGCACTTTATAACTGAGTGCGAGTACAAAAACACACAAGGTGTACAAGATCCTAGAAATGCAGAAGCAGGCACTTTATCTCAGTGTGTTTATAGAAAAGAATGCATTAGAAGAAGCATACAATGCTCAGAAGTCAGAAAGAGGAGTGAGCCAGAAGTATAGTAGAAGAGATCCGAGGACCTGTAAACCCAAGCAATCCACCAGAGTGCATAAACTGCCAAACTTGGAGGAGAGAAAACCTGGAGCAGAATCTAGAAAAAATACCTCTGCAACTGAATAGTTCACTGAACCAGCTTTTCGATGATATCTGGTTTGCCAAAAACGGAGTCCGGATGAGCCAGATATGACTCCCGGAAGGCAGAAACAGACATCGGACTTCAACAGCAAAAAATGATATCAAAATGGTAGAACCCAAAAACCCAACCTCCATCATCAGAAAGTGCTTGGAAAGAGCTTTCCGACGGTATATGAAAGTCAAAAAAAGACCTCCGGATGCTCAAGATAGAGCAAAAATAGTCCTGGGTGGTCAGAAAGGCCCCCAAAAATTTTTTTAAAGCCCCTGGGGCTGAGAAGGGACTAGCCCCTGGGCGCATGGTGCACGCAGGGGGCTAGGGCGAAGCCCCTGTCATGCATGTGACCGCGCGCATCAACAAAATAGGCTCGCGGGGGCTGAAAACAACCCGCCACCCGCGGGGCGGTGGCTGGGCGGAAGCCGGGCGGCGCGGAGGCAGGAACCCAGGCGGAGCGACGGGCCGGGAGATATGGCCACGGAGGACGCCGGGCGGAGGGAGCCGGAGGGGCGGCTGGGGCCGGAGGCCGGCGGAGCGGCGGCGGGGGCCGCGGAGAGCCGGCAGCGGGGGCTGCGAGGAGGAGGGCCGGCGGGGCCGGCGGTGCAGACCGGTGGCGGCGGTGAAAGGCGCAGCCGGGGGCTGGGCCGCTCTGATACCATGTAAGATTTGACTGAAAGCTAATCTCCCAAGATCACCTGCATGCATGACAGTTACAAGACAGAAGCAAAAGACAGAAGAGAGAAGAAGCTATGGTGGCCAAAAAGCCAGAGACATGAAATCCATGTTGCAAGAATAAAGCTTCTATTAACAACAATACTGAATACAATAATCTCCTTAATGAAATACAAAGCGGTGAGTCCTTATAAAAGGATACCGAAACCCTAAAAGGGAAACCCTAAAGAAATAGAAAGCTGCCTAAGTATAACTTAAGCATAGAGTAAATAGACTAATAATTAAATGATTTAATTATTAGCTATACTAGACTACTCTAACAATTGTAAACTTTGGTGATGGTAGATAATATAAAATTGGGCACAATGATGTGCACCAAGTATGACCCAACATGAGATCAACTATTCTATCCCTAGGGAACACACATTCAATTTTGTGGCACTTTATATGAGTGTATTTACAAAATTATATGTTGTGAGCTAAGTTCTTATGTTTTTGTCACAAGGTGGACAATAAATCCATATATCAAATTGTCTTTCAAACCTCCACAAGATGACAAAAACCAAAAATAAAACCCCATTATACAATACATAAACCCCCTTAAATGTATATAGTGATACACCACTTTATATGAGTGAAAATATATAATTGAAAATGATGTACAAGTCCTCAAAAGAGGAATGTTTAATATGATATTCTAGAATATTATCATGAAATATAAACATCACCACCATGTAACGCTCAAAAAATCATGTAGGTTTAAAATATTTCTCAAAGTTACATAAACTGAGATTATGCAAGGTGTTACATGAATTTGCAAAATAAGTTATGTGACAAGATAGAGGATGATAAACACACATAATAAAAAAAATCACTCAAAAATACATATATAAGCTTGAGAAATAGTCTCTCAAAGTTAAGGAAAAAAGAAAAATAGAACAATATTGAAGGGGCCAAAGTTGGTGGATGAACCACTAAAATCATGTTGACATCAGTAGGTGCAAGATAATATTGCCTATATATTTTTTTTTCTTGGTGCTTGCATGGCGTATTGACATTTCAATATCATTGCATGTGACTGGCACAAAAAGACAACAAATATTTCTTGCAATCAAAATATTGCTTCTAGCATAGGCCAATGTATGAAGGTGATGTAAGCTAATACCATTATTAGGCTAGTGCATGCCTATGTAGGGATGACATCATCCCCATGCAAGGGTGTACTTACAATGTTTTTAATAAAAAACTTTGCAATTTTATTAAAATGCATCCATAAATTATTTTCCTTACATGTGGATAGAGGTTGATTGCATATTGTTGTAGGCTACTATAGAACTATACTTTTGCATTGATATATACAACTATATAGATTTCCATATGAGGTAGCCATGATTGGGCTCAGAAGTGCCAAAAATTTTCCAATTATTGAAAATTGAAGTCTTACATATGAAAATTTATTTCTTAGTCCTTTGTAGCATAATTGTGATGTTTGTTTCGATCC
Source organism: Thuja plicata (assembly GCA_018584345.1). Classification (NCBI taxonomy): domain Eukaryota; kingdom Viridiplantae; phylum Streptophyta; class Pinopsida; order Cupressales; family Cupressaceae; genus Thuja; species Thuja plicata. Next base: position 604,107 of record MU224600.1, read on the forward strand.
ACAATGCTTCATTTGTTTCCTAATGCCCACAACCCTCACAAAATCAAGAGAAAAAAGGAGAGTTTTTGCGAGAAAACTTTAAGACCATTTTGGAACAACCAAGATAAACTTGCAAAATATAAAAAATTCCACAAAAAGAAGTATACAAAATAAGAATATATCATATGCATCTAGTTGAAATATACAAATAAGACTTGTTTATAACGACAACCATGAAGATGTGAGAATTTAGGAATGAAACCCTGACTACCCTTCCAAGTATGCAACAAGTGTAGGACTCTATAGACAAGCATTTGAAAATGTGGTAAGTCTACATGAGATTAAACAAAAGTCTAGATAAATTCTAAGTGAGTTTAAGTGTAGTGTGAATAGGACTCAACCATGTAGGCTAAAAGAAAACTAGTTAGAAAAAAACATGTTTTTATATTAAGGAAGTGGACCATTCATAACCCATACAAATAGTCATAACCCTAATCTTGGATTTATCCCCCTGAACCCATATATATTTCATATCATATGGGAGTCATTTTCCCAAGGACTACCTTCATATCCACTTCCAAATGGGATTGAAGTCACATGTAGTTCTCATCACAAGGTTTTTCTCAATGAACATATACCTGAAATTCCTACACAGGAAGCCCCAAAATAAATAAATAAGGGTAATGCAATTTTCTTACCAAGGGGTTTAACTAAACCTTTTTAAACTAACATTAATTTTGGATTCTAAACATGCCAAGGTTTTATACACATTAATATAATCTTAAGGAAGAGAAAAAGGATTAACTAGGTTTTGTCAAGAATATTGCTATCCACAATATATCTTTCTTGGTACAAAGATACACAACATACCCAGGTACAAGGAAACATGAGAAAAATATCTTCACACTACAATAATTATGAAACTACCAAAATACTAACTGGGTTAATGGCTAAAATGATTGCAAATGACAAATTACCTTACATTAACCCTTAGTAGATAAGGTTTGCTAGTCCATTTACTTAGGTCTGCAAAAAGAAAACCCATAAGTAAATTAGTGTCATATTACTATATTGTTGACTAGATATTTCTATTAAGATTTTATCTTATAATTTCTACGGTCGGTGATGAAACCCAACAAATTCCATCCTCTCAGAGAGTTGAATGCAAAAGAATTGATATGTCACCTCCCATACTAGTTTAATTACATAGCAAGTCTATACTAATTTTCAATGTGATAATAAAATATTTGGTACTTTATTTTGTCCCCAACAAATATCAATCCCAATAATTTACCTCATAATTGTAAATGAAGGATAATAATCACTTTTTGATTCTAAAATCATGTACATTCTTTCATACAAAATAATCAAGAAGTATTTCAATAACAATATCAATCAACACCTAGGTTTTAGTATATATTAAATTTCTATCTTAACCTGCATTGATACCAATAGCAATGATATCTTGGTGTCAATCCAATAAAAAAGTCTTCTAGATGTTGTTATTAATGACAATGATTGTATAAATTTCACAATCTTCTACAATTGAATCCCCATCACCTACAAGTAATCATTCAATATTTTTATCATTATCTTTCCTTTGACTATACCAAAAATCCTACTATGACTACTACTTGCTACAACCATAGCTCTTTTCATAATGCCTTCAACCTCATTAAAAACTATACACACAAATAGAGATCAATTTAGACTAATTATTTTCTAACTGTAAGAGTAGATAATTTAAAATTAAATGTTTATAAAAATGCCTTATGCAAATTTCATACTTGGATACACCTAAGAAGAGGCATGACAAGTATTCAACAAAATGTGTGGCAATCATCACCAAGAAAACATATACATTAATACTTCTTTATTAATTTTTGGAATGGCTATGGTGATATGAAGCAACCCTTGTAATTATAATAGTGGACATAAATCCCTTTTTAAATTATGCTTAGATGAGCATCCATACCCTCTTCTCAAACTTCAATTTAAGTGCAAGCAGGCAACATGCTATTTGTATAAAATTTTATAAGGCCTTTTAACACATCAATTTCAAACATATCCCTCCACCAAGGTATTCCATAAGGTCACATTTCTTTGCATCATTTTTTCAAAAAAACTTATGCCTTGTCTAGAATTCTAATTTTGTATTTATGTTTACCTCATCTATATAGAAGGACACACCTATTTAATTACTTTGATAGTCTTTTAGTATTCTTCTACTTTACTAAAAATTAACTTTTTTTGTAAGAGACTAAAACTTTATTATCTAGGCTATCACCTAATATTCTACCTTACAGCTTTTTGTTAAACTTGCCTACACATCAAATTAGAATGCCAATTGCTATGATTGACAACAAATAGATTTCATCAAAAAAATCGTACCATAAATCCCGCTATTATACCAATAATCAACATACATTAAACTTTAATAGTAGTCATCCATAGTGATGGGTACCTTATTCATGAAGCTTCTCTTATTAACAAGGTTGTTGCAACAGTTCTCATGCATTAATCTTATTTCTTGCCTCTTCCTTCTTGCTCTTTGTTTCTATTGTAATGAGTCAAGCTACATTATCTTAATTGATTATGTAGCTTGTAATTGTTCACATATTTTTTCTCTACATGTCAACACACCCTCATCTTCCTTTTATGAAATTATTCTCCCCTCTTTATTTTCATTAAGATCTATTCCCTTTTCCAAAGCTCCCATTTTATACAAAGGTAAAATGTCTTGCCTATTGGTTTGACCCTTGACTTGCCATTTTTCTACTCAAGAGAGGATTGAGTAGGATTTCATGCCCTATTTTAAGGAATACAATTTTCCTTTACCATTTTCTATGCCATACCCTTTCAACTTGAGCTTTCTCCTTCTTTGTCTTCTCTTATTTCTTTTGATATTATAATTTACTTCATTTTTTAATTTTTTCCCTTCATTAACCATGGATGCTCATTTGAAGTGGTCTTTTTTTAGAAGGACGTGACATAATTTTTTTTCTCAATATTGGGGATGACTAGCATGTTCATGATTTTGATAGTGTTTACTATCTTAAAGAGAAATGAGTAGAATTAAAGCACTTCCATGAATTGTTCATGAACGAGGAGAATTATACACTTAAGGATAATATTTTTAGGAGTTCAATGAATGAATCTTGGGAAGGAAAGGAAGAGATGATATTATATGTGCTTTTTGACATTTTGATGGCCATAGTCCTTTCTTCATATAGGTAAAACATCAAGAGCATTAGGTTTTTGTATCCTTCTAACTTACCCTACTCATCAAGTTTTACCAACCCACCCAAAATGAAATTGTTATGAAATATTGAGTGGAGGATCACAATGTCGTATAATGAGAGTGACAAAGATGAGAGAGCAACATAGGTAGAAAGAGGAAGAGAAAACTAGAGAGAAAAAATAAGTATATTTCTTATAAGCTAATTTAATAATGCTATATGTAAAAAATATGCTTTATTTATCAATTATATATTATTTTCTATTTATATTTAATACTATGTATAATATGGAATACAATCTAAAATAATTATATATTTATAATTTATAATTTTTTTTGATCTATAACAGGTAAATTTTATTGATAATCTAACTGAAATATTACATTTTGCTTCGAAAAGTTCAGAGATATCCATCCACCCACTTACACTATATAACACAGACCTTTCATCTACTACTAGAAACAATCCATAAAATCTTCATTGGACATTACAACCTTTTTAAAGTAATTATATAAAAGTTGTGGTCATGTTCATCCCTCCAAACCCGACTTTGCAAGTGCTCCAAGAGCGCCTCCTTTCTCCTGTTGCCAAAATTCCATCTTTATCAGCATTCCTCTGAGTGCCTTCACCTTGCTTGATCTTCAGTTTCATTCTCGTGAATGTATCAAAACTTACATTTCGAGGACTCACACTACAACATTTCATAACCTTTCAGCTTTTAAAATTCACAAAATTTCAAAATTTGGGCTTACTTTCTGGGCTATGTTCATCATTCCATTCTTGCCCACTTGCCACCTCTTGGCCCCCACTTCTTCTTGGGCACATTTTCATAAAGTGCTTTGTGCCTCTCGTCCTCTTTAACCCTATCTTTTTCAACTTCTACCTTCAAAGATGCCATTTATTGGCAATGTCCACCTAATATGCATCCTTATTCACCTTTCCCCACCACCTTAGGAAAGGGACACAACCATAAACCCTACTGTCATTCTCATCCTTGAATCATTCCTGATAGTCAAAGCTAATTCCAGGTGCTACCCACTCAAGGATTGAGTCTAAGCCAAGTAACAATTTGTTATCAAACATTACTGTTATCACTCGCTTAACCTCCCTTTCTGGTTCGCCCAACTGCAATGCCCATGCTATAATCATGGAAATTACATCGACACTTTCCCTCCATTTCATCTTCCTTTCTTGGAATTGGTTTCCCAAGATGTCAATTGCAACGAATGCTACACTCTCCTCCTTCAAGTTAAGCATTCCCACCAACCTTTCCTTGCTTACGGGCCCCTTAAAGGACTTTTGTTGCTTCTTAGTGTCCACAGAAAAGGAGGCCTCCATTGAAAATTTATTTTCTCACAGTCTTTCTTGCCTTCCTCTTCTATTGAAATTATTCGCTAACCTTTTGCATTTCCCGGTGGTTGAGCCGAGGAAGTAGTAATTACTCCGCGCATTCGGAGTTTACACCTATCAACTCGGCACCTCCCAATCTTCTCATCTTAATCATTATAATGTTTGGCGTTGCCACTTTAATCCCCATCATGGATAGTTATTAATTGCTAATTAAGATCTGTCATAGCAATTATTACAAGCACATTTAACTTGGACTGCAACTCGCCACACTAACGTCACTTTAACGAAGGTTTGTGTACGAGTGAGAGTATGGCCAAATGACTATATTTGAAAAGCCTACGCCAAACCCTTATTTATAAATTTAAAACTTTAGAGCATCTACATCCCAGATGAAAACTCCTCAAAGTGAATTTCATTCACATCACTTAAATTGGAAGCCCATCTTGAGAGAGTATCAGCATCGTGATTCCCTTCTTGCCTGACATGGCTGATTCTAAAATCTTGGAGAGATTGAAGCAATGAACAAATTTTATTCATAATAGAAGTAAGGTTTCAGGCATTGGCTACACCATTTTTATTGCATTAACTATCACCTGTGAATCACCTTCCAAATGTAATCTTTTAACCTTTAATCTAAGGCCCAATTGAATAACAAGTAGTGTCGCCCTTACCTCAGCCATGTTGTTGGTCCCATCATTTAATTTCTGAGCAACAAATACAATCGTATTCCCATTCCAATATCTGGCAATGATTCCTGCCCCAGATGGGCTAGGATTACCTTTAGAGGCACCATTAAAATTTGTTTTAATCCAATCCTTTTCCGATTTAGCTGACTCTACATTTTGCTCCCCTCTGCCTATATTCTTAACCCCACTCAAATTACCATTTTTGATTCTCAGGCATGACCACTCTGCATGCAGATTCATGTCACTTGCCAAATAGACCAAGGCACCTCTCTCATTCAATAGTGCAACTTTCATTACTTCCTTAATTGAGGCCATGATTTTGCATTTTACCTTGACTAAAGTTTCTTCCTTCCCCTAGAAACTCCTCTTGTTCCTCTCCTTCCATAATTTCCAAATGATAATAGAAGGGCAAATGTTCCATAAAGGAGACATGACCATGGCTTTAATTGGTGTAGGCCAACAATCAAAAAACATTTTAATTATATTAGGCATATGTCCAATCCATTACAATTTTGATTTGATCATTTGCCAATAGTCATTTGCATATGGGCATTGAATCAAAAGATGGTCCACATCTTCTATGGCCAAGTTACATAACAAACATTTGGTTGGCCCACAATAGCCAAACCATTTTCTTCTTTCTGCAGTTAAAATTCTTCCACGCACTGCTAGCCAGACAAAGGTGCCCGCTTTAGGTAGACAATTCTTGTCCCAACATAACTTAACCGGCCAACCCATGTTATCCTCTTCATTCTCTAAAGCTTTGTAACCCAATTTTACAGAATAGGAGCCATTTGTTGTTGCACACCATATTATTTTATCTTCTTTAGACGTTCTCATAATATTCCTTGATTGGAATAAAGTCTCCATAATTCCCTTTTGATGATCATTTAAACCCAAGTTTTCCAGACTCTTCCATGACCATTGAGGCCCCAACGAGATGTATCTAACAACGAGGTAGTCTGAGACCTTATCCCCCCATTTTCAGTCATAATTTTGTTCACCTCCACATAATTGTTCTCTTTATTTAATGGTTCATATCCATTCCAGGAATCCCTCCAGAAGGAGGCCTTGTTGCCATCTCCAAATTGCCAAGAGATATGGTCCGTGATGACACTTCTACAGTCCAGAATAAAATTCCAGACTATAGATCCCTTTGGGGGTTTCTAATAGTCATAATCCTCTCATTTGCATTAGAATCCAAATATTTAGCCTTAACTATCTTGACCCATAGTATTTGGGGTTCACTGTAAATACACCACACTAACTTGGCACCTAGAGCTAGGTTCATCCTCTTCTAGTTCTTCATACTAGCTCCTCCTTTTGATTTGTTATTGCAAATTTTATCCCGTGACAACAGAGGCCACTTGTCCTCTTCAACATTACCACTCCAAAAAAATTTCTCATCCGTCTTTCAATAAAGCTGAGAACTTTATTGGGAATCCTAAGGCAACTCATTGACAAAATGGGGATAACATATATCACTGTTTGCAATAAAAGGATTCTCCCTATAGATGTTAACCATTTACTCTTCCATCCATCCATTCTCTTTATGCAATTGTCCATAAGATCTTTCCATAGATGTGGCTTGCATAGTCCTTCAAAAAGTGGCACACCCAAATATTTTCCTGGCAGTTTACCCTATTTGAATTCTAGAATGTTGCATAACTACCGTTGTTTATTAAACTTGTATTAAATAAATAGATTTCAGATTTCTTCCAGTTTACACACTGACCCGAGGCAACACTAAATCTGTCTAGAGTGGATTTTATTATCCTGGCCTCTCTAGCTGTAACATCCCCCACTAAGTAGTTTAAACTTTAGATTTTATAAATAAGATAAATCTACAATTAAATATCCAATATAACCAAACTAAATGTTTAATATATGAATTCATATTATAATATGATATTAAGAATCTCCTTTTGATCATTTATACCATATAGAATTTTGTATATAGTATATAATCTAAAATTACAATTTTATAATATATTGATATAATTAAAATATACAACTACAATACATCTACATTAAATATATTTACTTTTCAAGCTTGACATATATGAAGGACATAAATTTGGTGAATGCCCATAAAGTATTAATTACTAGCATATGCTCTTTCACAATCTCAAGGTGAACTTGTCACCACACTTTCTTCTTCGTGTCATAAAAACAAAAAGCCTCAAAATAAATTGCTTATCTATTATATTGAATATAAATAGTTATTTATTTTAATTTTTTACAAATTGTAAATATTTTATCATTATTGAAAAACCACATTATATTATTTTATTAATATTAAAAAATATAAAATATATTATATTAAAAAATTTTAAAAATGACATGATAAAATATCCTCCAAAACATATCTAATTTTTTTAAAAATATCAAATAATAATATAATTTTTTTTTGATTGATAATATAGTTTTTCATTGATATTAAAAGGAAAGTACATAAACGCCATCTTTGGCTACGATATTACATTCATACAAAATTCTTCATCCCTCCGATATGTCCCTAGCTATACCTATTGGAGGCAATCCTATGCATTTCACATTTCATCTATACAAAAAACTAAAAATACCTAGCAGACCCACCCTTCATTTGAACCATGTTGCCGCATCCGCCTTCAAGAAATTTCTAAAGGCTCCCTTGTCATCCACCAGGAAGCCAACTCAGGGTACACCCACTCAACCACCACCATTACCTCCATCATCATCACCATCCTTCCTCGCAATCGCTCCCACCCTTCCTACTCGTGGGGAGGCACCACTCGCACCACCACCCACTTTGCTACCTCTATGTTCTGCCATGGCGGTTTTTCCTCGCGGTGCTGCACTGATCTACCTTCGGACTTGCGGTCTTCCATCCTCCCCCAACACTGCACTTGATTTGACAGGAGTGCATTTGCGCTTCCTCCCAAAATCCATGCTACCTTCCTGCGCCACCTTTTTTCGCTTTTCCAACAATGCCATCAACGCAATCCAGCCACGACGAGCTCAAGCCAGATGGACATCTTCCGGGCTGGCAGAGGACCAACTGACCAAGGGCTGCAGCTCTCGACGCCCGTGACCAACCATGCAAATGGGGTCATTTCCCATGTGCAAACCCACTCCAACCTCTGTCGTCTGCAAAACCTCCTCGATCCCTTCTATCCATTTGATGGCCATGCATTGCCTCACCACCACTCGCACCTTGGCCTTTGAAGCCACCACCATGAGCCCCGGAGCCACGAACAACGACAAGATGTCTAGGTTTGTGCAGGGTTTCCACCACTATTGGAGGTATTGTTCCCCAAAAATATTGCAGATCTTCACCTAGAAATCCTCCCCATCTTCTGTGAAGACATTACCTAGCCGTTTCATCGTGATGGCCCGACCAACAAATGCCAAAATTTTCCCCTTCGTGCCAAGTGAGAAATTGGCCTCTATTTCTCTCTGCCTTGTTGCTGCTCAATATTCAGTGACAATGCTTCTTTTCCTGCACCTCTCCCGGTTTAATAGGCATCCAAAGCCTCTAGACTCACGTCTATCGATGCCATCATTATTCTATCAAATGCTTTGCCTTCTCATTACGCCATTCTGTACCACCTCTTCCCTCACATGTAACAAAATCCTCGGGAGGCGTAAGACTGCGTCATGCGCCTACGTTCTCATAAGCAACCAGCTCCACGTGCTCTTCGACATATGCAACTCTGTTGTTTCCCAATCCTAGGGTCCAAACCTTGGGTCTTCTCTACGGTCGATTGCCCTCCAATTCATTACATCACCTTTTAGTATTAATATTCATCGCTAGGGTCAGATCCTAAGATCTTCAAAAAGATCAAATTTATTTTCTAATGATCCATCGACACCCACATTTGAAAGTCTGTCCGACATATCATTTTCCGCCCTTGGCACATGTGAGACTTTAAAATCTTCAAATTCGCCAATCAGGTCCGGAATCCTTCTAATATGTTTGTTCAAGTACCAAGTGTCCATCTGTCCTTTGGCTATACCATTCACAACTAGGAGTGAATCCCCTTCCAAGTGAAGTTTCCTTAATCCTAGTCTTCTCGCCATCAGGATTGCCTCTACTGCTTCCAGACACTCAGCCTCATTGTTAGTCCCATCTCTCTGCCGTTTAGCTCCCAGAGCCAGAATTTCTCCCTTCTCATCACACGCAATTAATCCTATCCCTGAAACTCCCGGATTGTCACGTGAAGCGCCATCAAAATTGATTTTGACCCATCCAGGGGATGGAGTTTGCCAAACACTAGGCCTAGGCCTATTTCCATCCGCAAGAGGTTGTGCCCTCCCAAGCCCATTAGCGAGCCAATATAATATATTTTATTAGACGATAATAAATCAATAATAATAAAGTCTTTTCCAAAATGATAGCCTTCATATAGATCAAATAGTTGAAAAGCTTTAAGAAAAGAGACAAAAACATAAAAAGGTAGGAAAACAAAGAGAGAAAAAAAGAAATAGACTAGAAGAGCAAAGAAATAGAAAAAATGTATGTGAAAGAAGAAGAACAAAATTCAAGAAAAGAAGTGCTTTTATATAACTTTTATTTTATTTATTATATACTCTAATGATATTGCAACTTAAGAGATTTAAACATTAAATAATCTAAAAATTAATATATGTAAATGAATAATTAATTTAAAGCTCCCACTTATTTACTAACAACTTATCTTATATAAAATTTGCTGCTTAAGCTTTCATAACCCATTGGGGCTTATTGATTGCTAGTTGTAATTGAATTTCAAAAAAAAAAAGCAAGTAAAACTCATCTCGTGCACATTGATTAAAAAGAAAAAAAAAAACTCATCTCGTGCACACTCGTGTTTTTATTTTTATAAAACTCATCTCCCGCACAAGTCTGTGTAACCCTGTCCTTGTTTTTGAAGTGGGTAAAAAGCAGAAGAATTTTAGCAGAATCAAAATTGATATACTCCACACAACGCCTATCAAACGTCCAAATAAATTCAAATTTCCTGTAACCGTTGCAAATTTCTAAATTAAGTAGCCAGAACAGCAGGTCATATCTTATAAATTTACAGGACACAAGGTTTTGATGTCAATATCTGTTGAAATCCAAAAAAATGGAAAATGAGAGCATTGAAGCAGAAAGCATGGATGAGGAGCAGGATAATGAAGTGCAGGGAGCAGTCAATAACCATTTGTCCATAGACAATATGGACATAGACTTGGATGAACTGGACTTTAATTTCGAAGAAGAAGGAGAAGGAGAAGGAGAAGGAGACAGAGAAAGAGAAGTAGAAGGAGAAGAAGAGGAAGAAGAGGATGAAGAGGAAGAAGAAGAGTACACTCTGCACTTTCAGGGGGAGATGGACCCACTCGCATTTGCACAGAATGATCAGAGCGGAGCACAACCATATGAACAGTTCCAGAGGCTCGAATACGAAACCCTCGCCGCTCGCAAACGCAAACAACACCAGCTTAACGGGTACATTGCTTTAATTGCTTTTTCTCTCTCTCCTCAACTCTACGGAAACCTTAATTCAAACCCTAAGGTAGGCTATAATTGGAATTTGATAATTTCATTTGGTTGTTTTTTTAATGTGTTCGGGGGATGGGAATTGACTACGGGTCCCTCGCACAGTATAAATAGAGGAAGAAATAAAATCTGCCAAGAACGGCATTCTGGCATATTACAGAGTACACATTAGCACATATTCATGTTAGCATTGATATAATATGCGTCTAGAGACACGCGACAATTTGAGGTCCTAATTTCTCTCCCATTATATCTATGCTGCTGTGGGATTGTTGTCTTTTAAGATGAATCTGAACTGGCAATAGGCTAATTGAGTCGCAGCTACCTATTATTTCATGCCTTGAATTCTGCTACCTTAGAGCTATTTAGTATGAATGAATGAATGATTTTAATGATGTCCACGAGACTGATCAGTCTAAGGGACCAAGGGTTGATCAGTATTGATTGTCTTCAAGATCACAAATTAGTATATAGCTTTGTTAAGATGAGCACCGAACACCCAACCAGTAATCATCGTATTTGATGAGACAATATAAACATGCCTTGTTGTTAAATCATTTAGCAATCTCTGTGGGCATTTCGACAAATGCCAAAATTCGAAAAAATAAATGACTCAGTCACACTTACAACTCTTGAAAAAAGCTATTTTCTACTACCGTTTGATTGCTCTCCTTGCTCTTTCCTTAGCTTTCTTTTAGTTACATGCTGGGGCAAATCTGACCAAGGTTGTTGAGTTAGTCTTCACGTCTTTTGAGTTTAAAAAGATTGTAACATAATGAGATGATTGCCCAATTAATGATGCTGTCTTCACTGCAGTCATTTCTGTTGTACACCGAAGGCCTTTAAAATTGTTATGGAGGTTAGGCCATGCCATCTAATGCAGTAGCAGGAAAGGAGCATTGGCAGCTCGGAAGCAAAGTTAGGATATGTATATCAGCATTAGCAACATCAGTCCAAACTCTGAACCCAGTTGAAGCAGCAAAACAATGAATGAAAGGCTTGAATTAAATAAACACCAATGAGCTGCCACCTTTAGAATACAATTGTGGCCAGACCATATTTAAACACAATCGAAACTTAAGATCAAAAACCTTCTATTCAAAACATATATAATTCTAGTTTTAGATCATTGCTTCCTCAAAATCAATAGTATCGTTCCACTTTCAAGAACAGCCTTAGAAATCAGATCCATCATATAAATGATGCCAGTTGGGATAATCTGAAGGGTGGTAGTGTTATCATTTTCACCTTTTAAACATGAACCGTATTTTATTAGGATTACATCTGAAACTCTGCTTCCTGGAGAACAATCTCCTTCAAACCATACTAGGAGAAGGGCCGAGAGTGGATCCTCAAATCAACTAATCCACTTCATGTTTAGCAAGGAGGTCTGCACACTGTTATCTTCTCATAAAAGTGGAGCCATATATCCTAAAAATCTTTGACTAGAGATCGTCCTTTGGTCAAGATAGAATCCATGCCAGTTAAAATTATCCTCCTTCTTGATGGCATCAATCACAATTTGATAATCCTCATCTAAAAACTTTTTGAGTGCTTAAAGATCTGGTGAGATTGAGGCCTTCGCCATACGTCTTGCTTGAGCCATGTTGTTGCATTCATTTCCCAGGCTAATACTGAACGCACCAGTACAAGAACCCAACTAGCACCTAATTAAATACCTTGCCTTGTGAAAATCTTAGTTGCCTTTGGAGTGCATATCAAAATATAACTTCTGTAGGGGTGTGGTAGGTAGGGAAGAAAAGGAGGTCATCCACTAGATTTGGTTCCTATCCTTCTTGGCATGCTTTCAGCCTTGTTACAAAGGACCCTTAATAAGTGCACATCGTGCTAACTTTTGCTTGTCCCATACAGAGATTGTCAATTTGGGATCTAAAATGAATATTCGGTCTTAATTCTGACTCTTGAAGTTGAAAGATTTGAGTCTCTCAAGATACAATGAGATGTAAAAGTTAGAAGTGGAAGATAGACAAGTACAATGAGACGTAAAATATTGTGGATAAAATGAAAATCTGCCTCTTGCTCCACTTGGTTACATATTCATTGTCATGTCTATGGCATGAATTTCAACTTAATTCTACTTCCGAATGTAATACAACACTTAAATATACCTCCCATGATACAATACAAGTCCCTTTTGTCCATATATAATGAGAAATGTCAGACTATTTGCTTCACATTCCAACTGTTGGCGTTGGGACAAAAAATTCACTTTCAATCAGCTGGCTGCTACAAAATCTCTGTGGCAGTTGCAAAGCTGCCACCTTATTGGGAACTGATGGTTTTGCTCTGCTGTGTTTTTGGGTTAAGTCTTAGAGCCGTGACTGCTAAAAGTGATTCCTTTGATAAGTTTTCATTTCGTGGTACCTTTTGGATCACACATACACCATGGGCATGGCGAAATGGAAGAAGAAACTGGGAAGATGTTTCACTCTACTTAGAGAGGCAATTCAGAAAGTTCTAACCAACCTTGACAGTGCATTGCATCTTGATTGAAATTCTATCAGCATAGGCAAGACATGCAAATACATGTGACTTTGGAAGCCTTACCCGGGATTAAATTGTATTAGGAACAAGAAAGACGATCAAGAGATCATTGGATAATGCTTTATATTCTGAATTCGCCTGAAACCTCATTGTGGGGCCTAAGACTGACTGAATTTTGTTTTCATTTGAATGAAATGGAATTTGTGCATACAAAATTCGTTGTTGCAGGCATTGCCTTTTGGAGGTTGAAATTTCACAATCTAGAAAGTCCGTTCATCTTATAGAACTACTTATGATATATAATACTTAATTTCACAATAATGGAGCTATCACTTGATGAACCTCATGAAGTTTCTCCCAGCAAGAGAGTGGAGAATTACCTCAAGGCTCATTTTATAAGTCTATGTTACCAGATCTGCCTGCAGATTGGCTGGATTTGGGTACCGTTTGAAATGGATTTGTGATTTGGTCCAATCCACCTATGAATACTGTTAGGATGGAGGAGAGTGGGGTTGGGTTTGTTTGGGATGAACTTCGGCAAGATCTAGGGGAACCTAGGTGAACCAAGGGTGAATCTCTCCATTTTTCTCCCTGTTTCTTTTTTTGGTTTTTAATATTCCTCCCGTTTGACATTGTGTTTTAAAAAATCATGAAAACGGTGTGTGCCATTAAGGTATATGTAGTTTTGAAGCTCTTAGTTTGTGCGTCGTGGTGGGGGCTTTGCCCTTGGATCCTAGTGGGGACACTACTCCTAGACCCTTGCTAGGGTTGCTGTCCTTTGACCCCCGTGAATTTGTGGAGTCGCTTCCATTTTTCAATATGTTACACTTGAGTCCAAAAGGTGAGCATACTTTTAGTGCAAGTGGTAGTGGCATTGGTTGTGGTTCTTCAAATGTTCCTTCATCTGATGTCAATATGATGCTGGTGATGTCATCTATCTTTAAAACATTTTTGGCACTTATGTCATTTTTAAGCATCCCATCATTTAAAACGTTCTATTCTCTTCCAATGAGCTATAACACTGAGGTGCCTGATAAATAAATAAAATTAAAAAGGCAACCTTAGTCAAAATATTTAAATATAGCTCAATATTACACCCAATTGCGGACATGGCTGAAAACATTGAAATTGAAATATGACTGTATGATCCTGATGAGAAAAAATGATAAACAGAACTGATTGGGTTGATTTGCAAAAAAAGGACACTCCCTCCAAGAATCTTAGAGCCCAAATTGGAAACTGGAAATAACATCTGAAAGCCCAAATTGGAAACTGGAAATAACATCTGAAAGCATCATATGGCTCCTCTAAACCATCTGACTTCACTGATAACATCAAATTACCCCTCCGAACATGCTAACACAAACCTAGAAAGTCAATGACAGCTGCACTGCTAGAGAACCTGAAAATGGGGACATTACATACCAGCATTACTCCAATGGTTTTATAATTTTATTCATTAGTTCTAGATTCTTAGGACCTGCGTCACTAAAATATTTAGGATTACAATTTATTTTATTCTTTTTACTTTGCCAAAGGAATCTCCATATAATAGAATTTAGCTGTTTTAGCATAACTGAGGGGCTTTTAGAGTAGAGAAAGATAGATTGGGAGTGCTTGGAGAATGGATTTTAGCAGCTGCAGCCTACCTGTGAGGTTGAGAAATTTGCCCTTCCAGCCAGTCGAGGATGAAAATGTTGGTCGAATCTTGCTACAAAGCATCTCCCACAAAACAAAGGAATTCCCAAATACTAACTCTAGATTTAAGCACAATTGAAGCCCATAATCCTAAGAAGGTGTCTTTATTTGCTTTCTTAAACATTTAGAAAGAGGACAGTGAATTTTGACTTATCATCATTTGTCTTTTGACTAGAGGCTATGGCATGGTTGTTATATCCTTGAGAGTTGCGGCCTCCTTTATTTCAAGTTTTCTATAAGGGATAGGTTCATCTAAAAATTCTTTGTGATTGGAACTCAACATTTGAGGTAATTTTCAGCCCAGAAATTTTCCTGGACACTTGCATCTGTCAATATCCTATCCAAAGCTTTTGTTATGATGACTGACTTATTGTAGTACCCCCACTAATAATTTTAGCTGATAATTTCAGATATAAATATTTTTAACCCGATCTTGCAAAACCCAGAATTTTCTTCACATTGACAATCCAAACATAATGAATGGAGCCAAACAAGGAAAGATAGCTTCCATAATTTTCTTGTTTCTAAATTAAAATATGTGGTAACAACAACTGCAATAACATTGTAACTACACTACTTGACTCCACAATAAACTACAGTTTATACAAACTTGAGGCGAAGATACAACACCATGAATACTCATTGACAACCTCATAGTGAGATTGCCATATAGAGCAAAGAGGTTTTCTCCTTTGGTCCTAGAAGCCAAAGGGCTCATATCCTTTGATCCTGGGAAATCCAAGAGTTTTTGTCCTCAGGTCTAATTGTTTGAACACCAGTGCTCATAACAATTTTGTCAAGAGTTTCTGCATTGAAGAACACATGTCGTCTTCATCCTGATTGCCACAGGTACATGTGAATTTGCACCCTTAAAATCAAACAATGCTTTTTGGGTAGGAGGATTAGATTGTGTAGTTGCAGGGCCACATTGAAACAATAATAGCAATCTGGGCCTTGTAGGTGGATAGGTGGGATTGAGATGGGCAAATGGTGGGAGTATTGGGGTTGGGGTTTGAGGGTTGGACATACTAGGTACCTAAATAAGAACTTATCTATGCTTGCAATATTGATGGGCTAACATGGTGTAAAATGTTGGAGATTGAAGTTTAAGGGCACTATGGAAAAGGTAATCGAGCGAGTGTTGAATCTTTGACTTCGATAGGTAACTGAATGTAAGGATTGGGGAGTTGGGGTAATGGGATGGAGAACTTTGAAATCTTGATAGAAGAGGGAATGAAGGTCAGGAATATATGAAAGTAATGTTGGGGAATTCAAAAATTCGACATTTATAAAGGAAAAGGTGGAGTTTGGAGAAAAGACATACTAGTAGGGGAAACACCAAAACTTTGACAACTTGTGCACACAAAAATATTTGGGGACGCAATGTTCAAACCTTTGATTGGAAATAATCAGAAACTGAACATTACGTTTAAAAAAGTTTGTAGTAAAACCTTTTTCCAAGACCAAAGACCGAAGGGAGGAAATGCAACTCTCCATGTACTCGTACCATTTAATATTGAAGTCGAATGACGAAAGTTTTTCTAATAGAATATTTCAATCATCATGATTTTTTAGCAATATTAATATCAAGATTGGTTATCTCTACCCATCCTTTCTCAACTTGATTGAGTGAAGTAGTTATGAACAATCATGGTACCATCAAGAATCTATTCATTTTCCATGAAACCATATCATGCAGGATAAATAATTTGATTTATAGATGTTTAAGCGTCGCAGCCATTTTTTAAACAAGAAACAAGCTTGCATAATGTGTCACTGGTACACAATTCAATAGGTTTGAACTTTGAAGTCACAAAAAGTTTGAGGGGTATCATTTTGGGAGATAATGCTGGAAGAGTACAATTCATATCTACCAAAATGTTATGGACAACCTTGGTTCATTCATCTTATTCAAGATGTCTTTCAAAATGATGCCTCAAAAGGATTAACAAAAGCTGGAGAGAAACTTATCAAGCCCAGGGACTGTAACACCCCAATTTTTACATCAAGACATTAGTGGACAAGGAACATGCTAACAAATTTTCATGTTACAGTTGTAACATAAACATGCTACAATGCAGGCTCATGCATTGCGACATTGCCGATTAGGACTGTTGGAAATATTGTTGCCATTGATGTCAAAAGAGAGTAGATCGTAATTATAGTCATAGAAGGTAATCACGTGCCAAAGGCCGCTAATTGCATAATTCCAATGAGCTTATTTATGTTTTCAATAAGAAGACTACCTGAATCAAGGCAGCGCTGAAATTAATAGAAAGATGGATGGCTTCCTTGTGAAAAATTCAATTTAATATTTTTTAGGGCCTCATTGAAATGGGCCGACACTCTTGGCGTGGTTGTCCCTCTTGGGGAAATCAAAATAAGTTAAATTATTTTTGTGTTGCATGGCCCGACCTCCTTTGAGGAGTTGCCCCTCTTGGGGATTTAAAATAAATTTATTTACTTGCAAGTATGGCTGACCCTTTGAGAAGGATCACCTCTCTTGGATGAAGAGGTATAAGGAGTGCTTAAAAGAAGATAAATGGGTGAAAAACAAATGCCTATGATACCGGATTCCTTTGCCCAGCCCCGGATCCTGGTTCCGGTGTGATACGGATCCGGATCCGGATTCCTCCTGGATTCCACCTAGATTTCGGCAGGGTTCTGGAATGGAATCCGGATTCCTTGCGGATTCCTCCACTGAGGAATCCGCAGGGAATCCGGGCGGAATCCAGAAAGACCCACGGGAATCTGAGATTTTGGGCGTCCAAAAATGGGCCCACTTTGAGTTTTTTTTAAAATTTTTTTTTTTAAATAAATTCAAACCTAACCTAATTTGACCCTTCTAAACCCTAATTTGACCCTTTATGAATGAGCATTGACATGTTACATGTATGGAATCTATGAATATACATACATATATATATATATATATATAATGTTTATATATATACCTGCGTAACCAGGATCCAACCCAAAATTGTTTTTGCCGAATCCCCGAATCCGAATCCGAATCAGAATCAGGATCAGGATCAGGATCGGCTACCTAGACAAATTCAAGCAATTAATTAAATATTATTCCTATTCATGCAGATTTTATGGAGAAGACTCAAATGGTCATCATCCATTGAAGTAGCAATATTCAAGAAGGCAAAATTTTGTTCATTTGGATTTAGTGCCTCTCAATAAAAGAGATTGGTGTCTCATGCTAAGTTGGGCTTAGCAGTGGGGATTGGTCTCTCCAGTGGGTTGGTAAGTACAAAGATTTGTAAGAAATTTATTTTTTTGGCTAGATTTTGGACAATAGATCAAACCATTGTTACATGTACGCCATTGTTACACAATCATTTTAACAATTTTGATTGAGTAGCTATTTCATTGTGTACGTACACTATCAAAATCCAGAAATCTAATTATATTTATTCCCATCTACTCCTATCATTGACATAAATGAAGCAAGAACAGAAAGGAAGAGAAACACAAACATACATGAAGGGAAATGTGATGTCCCCTTCCTAATTTGCCCTAGAATCATAATTGCAACAAATTAGGGTTACATCTTACCAAGTGAAGTATCTCTTCAAATAGTATGATTTTGGATTAGATCATATGGGGGTTCCTTGATTGTCCTATCTAAACCGAAGAGCGGAACTTTGGCCCTCTTGGCCCAATGGCAGGCAACATGGACATCTCCCTGAGGTCCCTACCTAAATCCCCTCTTCCATACACCTCCTTCCTTCCATACGTAATGGGGGTTTACATATAGTTGTATTAAATCAGACTTATGCAACTTTCACTGTATGTATATAATGTATAAGAAATAGATATTGACAATTAATGCATAGGTAAATATATATACCACAGGACAGTTATTCAGATTGTTAGAAGGTTACAACAGGTCTGAGCCGGATTCATGAGCATCTGATCTGATTTTAACTCTGCTGTTTACCATGATCCTTGGGTCTGCTTATTTTCTCCTGTTCGCTGTCCTAGCCGATATTGCTGAAGTTGTATTCTTAATGCTTGCTGATGACTTGTCTATCTGATCTCTGTATTGGTTGCTGATAAGTGCTACTACTGATGCTTTGATATACAGATTGTATCTTCAGCTCTGCTCAGAATATTGTCAAGTCGGTTTAATAATATATTGATGTCTTTTGTAGTTTTATATTTTGATCCGCTGTCATGGATATGTTTGTCTGCTCTGCTATTTCTCCTTCTTGCCTTCTACATTTTATATCCTATCATCCACTTGAGGGGAGGCAACCATTGAAGAACCATGCCTCTTCTTTCCATTATCCTTGATCGCACATCTTCCCTTTAATTGAATTTCTGTTTTAGTTATTGTTCATTTTATTAATCTGATCGCTGGGCAAGTAAAGGAGATCACTGATTTAACAATATCGCTGACTTGTATCCAAGATTGCTGGCTATATAAAACATTCATTTCTTGTTCTCTGTTTCATTATTTGTTATCCTTCTCTGAATGCCGCTTCTTTTTATCTGCTGTATATCTCTTGCAGCGATTGTTCTTGGTGATTTCTTTTCTCCTCATTCCATCCTTATATACCTCTTTGATTCCAATCAAGAGTCACACCCTCTTCAAACACATGCCGTTCCTAAGGCTGTGTCCTTTCACAATGCAACTCCCGCCCTTTCATGATCACAACTCTTAGTGTAATCATTAACCACCACTAAGAATGAGAGACAATTAATAGCTGACCGGCAGGGGTTAAGATTCCTTTTAGGCTCTGCCTGGAAACAGATTTTTAACTTTTTATCAATTCATGTGGTCGGCCTCCCTTGGAATTTGTCACCTCTGTGGAATTTGCTGCTATTTTTCCTTGTTGGCCTCAATAATTTTATTTAGTTTTATTGCCTACTTTTTATCATTTATAACTGCTTGCAATTTGCTGCTTAGGCAGGGGCATGGCAGGAAACATAAGCATAGTCACAACCTTTAAATCATTCAAGAAGTACAAGTATATATTGTAAAGTTTAAACCAAATAGATCTATTTAATATTTCATTTGTACTCAGAAGCACATTTTTAATTCATTAACCACTAAATTTAGGGAAAGAAAGACTAGGTTTCACAAATTTTTTTTAAAACTAAAGAAGACCACATTCAAACATTATTATCATCTGGACTGCTATAGAGCATACCAAAACTTTCCTAAAAGATACCAAAAAACATTCATATGATGATTTCTCAGGGTTTTATTGCACAAACAAAATCGGAACAAAAATACCACAACTCATTCGAAACATAACATTTTTCAGACTTATAATAAGTGAAAGGAAGAGATGGAATAGGTCTTGAAACATCTCTGGGGGTTTTGCAAAATTTTCTATGGAGAGCGAATGACAATGGCATAGAGAAATGCATGACAGAATTTTGCAAAAATGTGGTAAAACAGTCTGCTTGTTTTAATCATATTGAATGATCTACACAAGATGCATGGTAAGATTTTAACGAAATGGTGAATCCCTAGCTAGGAAAAACATATAAAAAAATTGGACAAACCCAGATGACCATTTGGAAGCTACAGCCAAGACACTTTTGCCCCCTTACTCAAAACAGAGATTCACTCATAGAGAGTGCAAGAAGTGAACAACACTTCTCTGACCCACTCCAAATTTCCCCTTGGGCAAGGCAAAGTGTTCTTCCACAGGTTGATCACGATTTATAATCTACAGCAGTATGTTTTGAACAAAGATAAACAAGTATACCAAGGACAAGTTTGCTTCAAACTCCAAAATGACAATGGTACAAGCCAAACCAAGAAATTGTGTTTTTGAGCATAACTATCAATTGCATAGAGTTGGGTTTAAAGCGATTGCACCAATGAATTTCAGTAACTCCTAACATCATATCCAATGCATAAAACTAATTAATTCCACTTTTAATTTTCAAGTCAGTTTTTACCTAATTTGCATATACACAATTTCCACTTCTATATAAGCTATACAATACAAACATATGTTATTTCAATTCGGTACAATACAGTTAGAATTTGCATTCACATTTGACACATGGATGGACAAATGACAATGCAATGTCATTTGCAAGTATTGCCTCAACACCGAAGCAAGATTTCATGCTAAGCACTAGTACATGATTCTCATCAATCAATTGCTTCCAAAACAAGATCAAAACAATTGCGTCCATGTGATGTCCCCCTACTATTTTTCATAGAGTTTGCCCTAAAATCACAATTGTGCAAATTAGGGTTAGGGTTACATCTTACCAAATAAATGTTTCTTTAAATAACATGATGCTGGATTTGGATTCTGCAATCACAACATGAAAGACATGCAAAATATACATATATTATTAATCATTTGGTTTAGTCAAGTCACATTATATTCATAGAGTATAAACTCATTGGGAAAAGATACATGATGGGTCCGCTCGAAGCCATTTCTACACCAAGCTTAAGAGAGGATGTCTACCACAAACTCTCTTGTTTGGTGGCTTGTACTTGCTTTTCGTAACCATGCCTTGTCTCCCTATAGACAGTTGCCATCTTGTAGAGTCGGGCAAGGGTTGTAAGGGGTTACTTGCCTCTATAAGTGCCCCATTTGTCCTAGGCCGCAACGGTCCTTCTCCACCCTTCTCTTACACCTTAAGCTTGTTGATGCGAGTTTTGTGACCACTTCAACATGCAAGATGAAACACTTAAAATTTCAGGATGAAACATTAAATATCAAATCCTCTCTTGAATAAGGAAGCTTAGATGGTAAACAATGCATATGATTGTGTGATTAACTAAGACAACCCCAAGGTTCCTTCTAATTGTGGCTTAATTCAGTTGTATAATGTGATATGCTGGGTATCACAAATGGACTTATGCTGTTCATTCAATGGATATCAACTTTGCAAATGCAAATGATTTAACAATGTAGGCTCTTCAACTACTTCTAACCAAACAAATTGCAAATAGGAATGGGTTTAGAAAGCTAGGCTAACTCTACAATGGAAGAGACTATTGATGGTGAGGTGAGACTTTAACCAATCCTTGTTTAGCCAAATCAACTACACAAAGGAGGGCGCTTGTTTCTAAGGATGCATGAATGATTTTCAAATTGTCAACACTCATTCAAATACCCAATGAAGACACAATGCAAATAAACATTTTCAATTGAAGTTAAATGCTTGCAATAAGGTCCAGACTAACCTTACATTGATATTTGCAATCAACAAGCATGAAAAGACCATGTTTCACCAACAACAATATCATCCATTCATCTACCTCTACTTCTACTTCTATTCAGCATAAATGAAATCCTACTCTAAGTGAGGAAATTTAGAAGCCATGCAATACTCCAAAACTTCACAACATTCACCATGATAACGACAATGAAGAAGGAATACTTTTGATAGCATTATGGCAACAATCTCTCCAAATCTCCCCTTTACAAATGAGAAGGCCTGGCCTTTTATAGGGAACTTGATTAAAATGTGTGGCTCGGATTGATTTGGAATAAATGGCCAAGATTAAGCCAACAAAGATCTAATGTAACTACCAATTGCAAGCATTAAATGTTATCAATTACAATTGGGCACCAATTTTTGGACCAATGGAAAAATTACATTGCTTTTGAGAACCAATGAGAAAATTGGTTAGGTAATGACATTAGGTGAACTCCACATGTAGGCTTGACATTGTCTGATTGGTTGATCTTGGACACGTGGGACTGAATTTTTTTGATTGGTTGAAGATGAATGAGCACCACCTCAACATACTTATCTTGTACACTTCATCAATATCTCTTGATACTCAACATTTTACAGCCTTGGATTGATGGTGATTGCTCATATTCCCAAATTGCTTCATCTTCATGAAGTCTTTCATCCAATAAAATTCTTCACCTTGGAACCTTCTCATTGACCAACTCATGAATTGCTTATACTGGTATCTCACCTTGATCTTTCTTTTGTTGCAGTGATGTAGTTAAACCATTCCAATTGAACTTGGATTTCCAAAGGAAATTCAAGTTTGTGATGATCTCCTTCATTGGTAGGCTTGATCATGATGTTGCACTTGCTTTTTGAATTCCACTTTGATGTCTTGAACTTGATCTTGGATTTGCACCTTGACTTGATCTTCAACTTAGAAGCACTTTGCTCACTTGATGAACACCTTGTGGTTTGATGATGCTCGAGGTCTCTATGTTGTCCCTGGTGTTGAAATTATGCTTGCACTTGAACCATTCAACTCCTTGTTACCTCCACTTGAACTCTGACTTGAACTGTGCCTTCCACATTCAGCCACCATTTCACCTTGCAAAACAAAAGAAATAAATGCATTAAGCTTGTAAAATGATGAATAGGGACAAGATTAATGTATTGTCAAGATAAAGCAACTTTTTCCAATAGCATGACGTTTGGATGAAAGAAACTTTACTTATAAACAATCTTAAAAGCAACCAAGCATTGACATTAACAATTCGTAATTTCATATTCAAATCATGATTTTCCAAGTTGTCATCTCTTGTTAGAACGTGCTCAGCAAATGTTGATTTCATAGTTTCACCTGTACTAATCAACATGATCCAACTCTCAACTTCAACCTCTGATTTTCACCCTTTCATTGAGCTGTCCAGATTTCTTTCCAGATTTGATTCAATCTTGATTGATTTACCTCTCATTTAACTCCTCTTAAGCGAACTTGCTATCTGAAATCGGAGGTGGGAGGCGAAGTTCTTTTAAGAGGGAATTGAATGTATCTTGGTTTGGCTCATGATGGAGCCCGAAGGGAGGTCAGAATCAAAAAATATCGTCTGTTGCATTTTCAGGTCATGTAAGTTCAAGATCATTTGAATCCAAAGCAGTGCCACTTCCACTAGATGCACCATGTGTAGGTATGTCACCATCATCACCCATAGTGACTCTAGCAAGATCTTGAATGGTTGAATCCAAGTTGGTACACTCAGGGGCTACATCCCAAAACTTCACTGCCCCATCCTTGTATTGGGGATCCTTATGTGATAGAAGATGCAAATTGGAATGAATATAAACCAAGTCCTTTTCTCTTTTTGCAGTCAACCTGTTACACTTCACTGAGTGGATAAAGGAGTATGTACTCCAATTTTGTTCAATGATAAAAGAACTTGTAACCTTCTGAAATTGGAGAGGAAACAAAAAAAAAAAAAAATTAAAAAATGCAAAATAAATTAAAGATTGTTAAGTACAAAATTCTACAATACAAATGGTAGGATAAAAAAACAAAAAAAAAACTTACTTGCGAGAGAATCTTGATTGCAAGAGGCTGGAGGTACATAAAATCTTGACCATGGAGGTACCACCATGTTGTAGCATCCATTCTTGAGAGAAACAAGCCAAATTCTCTCCTAACATTTTCCTCCATTTCTAGATCTTGGAATTCTACTAAATGCCTGCTTGTACCCATTCGCAACTTAAAAATTTCTATATGATGGTAATCTCCCTGGCAAAGAAAGTACATCGTTACTATAGTACCTCGGAGATAGTGCATATGCAAAGAGGTGCAATGGCATAGTCGTCTTGTTCCAATGATGAAGAATGATTGATTCCACCCTTTTGAAAAAGGTTTCTTTGGGTCATTCTCTTTTTTTTTGTATTGCCACTTTTATTTTCTCTATCATCTTGTCCATGCCATCATAGACATCCCCCAAACATGGTACATCTGTATTAGGCTCTCTTGCATCCTGATGACAGATCATGTAGTGTGATCCAAAACATTGATGATAAAAAATCTTACACAATCGAATCTAGAAATTCACTTGTAAAAATGGTACATTTGTATTAGCAAACTGGAGCATAGTCATGATAGGCTTAGTGAAATCCAATACATATTCCACACAAGGGCACCAATTGTCATCCAAGATCAATGACTTGACCTTTTGGCTGAATTTGACTGCTTCCAAACACCCCAAAGTCGTCTCATAACAATTGTATGAGATGCAAATTGAGTCTCAACAACCTAGGATCATGTTAATAACACATTAATAATATGTTAGTAACACATTACAAATGTGATGTTCCCGATTTAGTAGTTGTTTGTGTGACAGGATTGTTAGCCCATCATTGCGACCCTCGTGGGCTAATGCTTTGTTTTGAGGGTCTCTGGGTCAGGACTTACTATTTTGGGTAAGTCACCTCTTGCTAGTTTCTATTTCTGGATGGTGGAATTCAGTGTTCAGTATTCATCATGATTTGGAGTTGGATCAATGTGATTGATTAAGTGTTCCTTATTTAATCAATCGTGGAGTTATAAGTTACATGATTAAGGTTTAATGATATCTTATGTTTATATGAGACTTTATTATTAAAGTTGAATATAATTAGTGTTTCTCATATCCTAAGTTGAAAGGAAGAAAGTGCTTTAAGTTATTTGAAGAGTATTGTTGAAGACATGAAATATCGAGTCTTCTTGAGGAAGTTTTAGCTTTATATGGGATTATCGATTTGCAAAGGATTCATTCTATGCTTTTACAACTTGGTGAATTGTTCGAAACTGAGAATGAAGGGTTTCTTCATGTTCTACGCTGGTTGAATTGTCAATTCAATACATTTTTCGTGCACTTTGAATTGGACGTTTAGTGTCCAACAAATTGTGTTGCCGCGACCAGCTTATTCTGCAAATTAGGCCGTTTCATTACATTGGGTCTTATGAAAAATCAGAGGTAACAAATTGGTTAGAGGTTGGGCCGATTTAGTTTGTGGGATGTGGGCTGTATATTCTCTCCAGCCAGCTCCAAGCCGTGGCCAAAGACATCCAGCCACAGCCAGGCTAGTGATGCCATAAGGAGATCATAGAGCACGTGATAAGGTAGACATATTGCAGAGAGATTTCGTTTCAAGATACTTAAATTTATGTATCTATGGCGTAAGAGAATTCTATGCTTAATGAATTAAATTTGATTTGTGTGAATGCAATTTCATTTATATATATACAGTGTGGAAAATACAAAAAATATATTTATTTTGCATCGATATATCAAAACATAATTTTTTTCCCAAGTTAAGAAGTATTGCAGTCAGATTACAAGGGAAGAGCTAGTTTGGTTCATTACAAAAAATTATTATAAATTTACATACACATTAAGGATGACATAAATAAAATTAAATAAATAAACTAAATTTTCCTTCAACAATTCCAATCTCGAGAAACTTCTGAAATTGCTTGTGACATTTGGTCGTTTGTGACAAACATTTGGATCTCCTCACCCTCTTGGTATATTTCTTTCACCCACTCTATTTGAGTGCTAATTGCTTGCATCATCAAGTTGAGGGAGCGTATGGTGCACAGTGTCCAAAAAATGTGCTCATATCATTGCTCAACCAAAGCACCTGCTACTCTCCAATTTTTTGCATTGTCAGTAATGACCTGGACCACATTATCATGACCCACCATCTCAATGGACTCAATGTGGATTTTTGAAACGAACTCCGCATCTTTGATTTGCCCTTTATGACCAATCACTCTCAAAAACATTGTCCCTTTGGGGGATACCACAATAACATTTATTAGTGTACGGTTTTTGCAATCTTTTCATCTATCGGAAACAATAGAAACTACTAATTCAACCGAAGAATCTCTAATTGGTTTCTTTGAGGTCTCTACAAAATTCTTCTCTCTTTGCAATAAGGTGGTACGCTAATTTACATACCTATGACTCGTGAAACTAGGAGGTGCACTATTGATTGCCTACACCACTTCCTGCCAATATGGTGATCTCACCAAGTTGAATGGAAGACCATTGGTATAGATGCAACATGCATTTTTTTGTTCAACAATATTTCTTGATTCCTCTTTAAATACCTTGTCCAATGGACTTCTTTTGCAGGTGGGAATTTCCAGTTCATCTTCAACTTTCGTAGAGGGTATATGCAAGAAGGGATGTTGATAGGCCATTACTGTATCAATGGGTAAATTCATTGTTTTCTTCTTTGCCGAAGGATGAGTGTAATGTCCTTGTTTTCATGAGTAGTGGAATTTGTGGGATTAGCATGTTCTTATGACCCTCGTAGGCTAATCAGGATGATAGAGGGGGGCCGTTGGCAGAGTCAGAGGTTAGTTTCCACTCAGGAGTTCTGTGATGCCGGGTTTGCTCTTCGTTTGAGTCAGATTGACATACTTACTATTTATAGTAAGTGTTATTTTGCGATAGTCATGGTTTCTATTTTTAGTAGGGCGCCTGAGCATTGGTGTCAGTTGGAGTTGTGGAAACATTTCCAGAGCTTTCACTTTCAGGGATTTATTATTTATAGTAAGTCCATTATTTGCCTATTACTATTTATGGCAGGGCATAATGGCGTCAGGCTTAGGCAGTGAGTAAATGCATTGCGAGTCATTCATCCGGAGGAATTAATGAGCTATTTGTTAATCAATGATTATTAATTAAGTGATAATTAATAATTAAATAAGCTTATTATTAATTACCAAGTTATTAAATGTGTATTTAATAAAGTTTCACTTTGGCGCCAATGTAAGGAGGGATAATAATTGAATATTATTATTCAAAGTTTACACTTTGCATCCAAAATAATTATTTAAGTTATGCAAAGTGTGTAGGAGAAGCTTCAAGCTCGATTTGCTTGGAGAGATTATAAATGCAATTTGGTGAAGATCAAAGTGATTCATTCATTCATTCTTGACATCTTTTATGATGAAAATTTCTGAGTTTTCGAAAGAGGATATGAGGGTTTCGAAATTGTGCCTCAAAGAATTGTGAATTCTTTTTTGTATTTCCAGCATTTAGAATTGGTATTTTCTTCCAGCGATTTGTGCATTTTAATGATTCAAATAATTGCATTGCGATTTGATTGTGCTGAGCGTGAGGAGCTGAGATGGATATCTTCAGCGCTGCCACAACGAGTTGCATTGCGGCATATGCAAGCCGCGTGTAGAGTCTCTAAGGGAGCCGTTGCTAAAAGTAGACCACACAACATTGAAGGGAACATCTACCAAGGGTTTTGAGCAGAATACAAGGGAGTTTGGTAGTCGTGGCTACCAACAATTGTTCACAGCGTTCAGATTTGGTCTTAAATACAAAATATCACTTCCAGAATTTCAAGTATGAGCAGTGGCATTGACATTTCCAGGTTTATTTTTCATCTTGAATATAAATATGGACATTGCGAGCTTATTAAGCATTGTAAACATTAGTTTCCAGATATTTAGTGAGTTGAATTTCGTGAGTGTTCAATTGTGACTATTTCAAAGCATAAAGTTGAATTTGATATATTACATTGGAAATTGTTCAACTTCGAGCTTTGTCTTTAATTTCCAATATTTTTTTTAAAACCGAAAAGAATCATATATTTCAAAATGTACATAAAATTGCAAAAGAACACAATTTTTTCTTGGAAGCAATCAGAATTCAGTGATAGAGCCAAACATGCTCTTTACAATGAGCTCTTTGTTTTCCTCTTGCAACCATTCTATCAACATCTTCTTGTTCTCTTATGAATACCGCTATTTGTTTGGTTGACAACCCCTTCTCATTTGGGCCTGCACACATTCCTATCTCTTTCCTAGAAGGACCCATAAAGTGAAGTTTCACTCAATAATACAAGCTATTAAATTGTGCATTACACAAATTACACTTCCTAATATATTCCCCACCTCTTGGAAGTTGTTCAATCATTGTGGTATGTCTCTATAACGGAGATCCTAATGAAGGAGCATCTTGGGTTCTTGGCAATCCTGTATCAACCAAAATTATGTTGGTTTTGGTTCGGTAGCTTGTTGGAGACTGCTCGGTAAAGTGCTCGGTAACTGCTTTGCTTGGTCGGTTGATGGTTTGTTGTTTCACCGCTCAGACTCGGTTACTTGTTTTGGCTGGCTTCACCGACGGGGTCTCGGTGGTTGTTCTTGGCTACTCGGTGATTTTCACCGATTGGTCTCTACGCTCGGTTGTCGTTCTCAACGAGTTGGTTTTTGGATGTTGGATCTTCTGGCTGACGTATGCAGTTAATTTCCGTAGCGTAATTATTGTTGGGGTCTCTCATTGGGATGCCTGTGGACCTAAATCTGGGCCTTTGCTGTTTCCTATGTTGGATCTTTAGTATCTTTGGTGCCGACCTCTTTTGTGGTCTCTTGTATATATTTTGTTTATGTTATTAGATTAGGGACAGCAGTTCTGGAAAAAGGGTTGGAATAGAAGATTTGGATCGTAGGTCTGTGACCTCGCATGTATGAAGATCATTCTGTAAATGATCTGAATGTATATGGGCGAAACCGGGAAGGCCTTACAACTCGACATGTATAATGTTTGATGAAATAATAAGAATATTATGCTTTCTTTCTCTCCCTTTCTGTGTTGTTGCTTCCGAGTTGTTCTGCAAGTTGGTTTGGATAACTGGGAGTGCCTTTGGCCTTGGTTCTCCTTACCCTCCTTGCGTCAGGTGGTTTAAGAGCGAAGGTTAGATCTGAGGTTCCTTCTTGTGAACCCTAATGATATTTGTTGTAGGGTAGCAGATTGCGATCTGACCTACAATTGTAGAGGGTTTCAAGATGGTTCGTGGGAGAGGAAATGCAGATCCAGGTCTAGCTGATATGCTAAGACAGATTGCTGCAAGATTGGAAGCTGTTGAGACAGCCCGACGCAGAGGAAGACATCTTGAAGATGTAAGTGATGATGAAGTTGAAAAAGTGCAAGGAGAAGACGCACTTGATCCTGTGATAGATCAGGAAGAAGAGAGATTCCTGCGAGCATTGACAAGTTTGAGGTCCACATCTCAGTTTAATCCTCCTGAGTATAGTGGAAAGTTGGATTTTGATGAGCTGATAGATTGGATAACTGAAATGGAGAAATATTTTGAGTATGAGAATGTATCAGAGGAGAAAAAGGTGAAGATTGCAAGTACAAAGTTGAAAGGTCATGCATCCTTGTGGTGGGAGCATCTGCAATTGGATCGAAAGAAGAAGGGTAAAGACAAAATCAAGGTATGGGACAAGATGATAAACAAGTTGAAAGGCAAGTTTGTACCTTGTGATTACAGATTAACAGATAAGAGGAAACAATTTAATTGAAAGGAAAGGGCCCCAGGCCAATGAAATTTTAAGTCCAACATAAAATCAAATGTTTCTTCAACTTGAAAGCTTTCACTGCTTAACCAAATCTGATAAAATCTTTTCTAAACCTGCTCTGATACCATGTTAGTTTTTAGGATCAGAAATGTAAGCAATCAGAAAATGTAATACATAAGACAATGAACACAATGCTTACCTTGGTAAAACCCTCCTACTCGGGGAGAAAAACCCAGCCAAAAATCTCTTATATTACTCAATGAACAACACAGAAATCTGCTTACAAATAGAATCAGAAACACGATCAATCTGAAATATCCAATTCTTCCCTTGATATCGAATTGCAATTGCCATATATTGAACTGCTACCAATGAATATCCTATTAGTTCTCAAAAGAAATATCCATCGTCTTGTATATACCAATGCAATGACTGTTCGGCTGGTGACTGTTGGGTTAACAACAGGAACCTTCAATTAAACCGGCGTCCATATGGCATTAGAAACGAACAAGCACAAGAAACCGATTCATTTGAATCGAGCTTGAGAGAAGAATAAATTTATATATATGATGAGAGAAAATATCTCCCGACGCTATAAAATGCTAACAAGTCTCTTCTCTGATACCATGAAATGATAATCGATTGATATTCATAAACAAAAGAGAGGAATACTCCTTAAATAAGCAATAACAAGAACTTTTCATAATGGAAACAATCAAGAACTAAAGACAGAATGGAAAGTCACTAAACTAACTAAACAACTTAAAGACATAAAGTTACTAAAAACTAACTGACCGACTTAAAAGAAAGTTACTAAAACTAACATGACCATTATACTTAATATATACAATATTACTTTAATAACCCCATGATGGATGTCCAATGTGCTGGCCACTTAGGGCCAAGGGGGATTATATATCCTCTCTTGGGCATAGTGTGAGGATTGCTTCGGGCCAGCCTATCACGCTTATTCATTTAAAACCTATTGTGATCAATGTAGATGCGACAGAATTTATTTAGTGAAGTATGATGATTATACTTATTTGTACTCATGTGTGATTACTAACTGTAATGGGAATAGTTGATCTTATGAATTATATTTCAAGTATTATCTAACATGGTTGCAGGATCTCAACCAGATTTAAATTGATAAAAATGTTTTATTGGTTATGGTACGATCCTAACTATATCACGTTCTTTATTTTTTTATTGCACTTGTAATTCTAGGGCAAGATCTAGGATACTCCTCAAAAGGGGACATTACATTTACAAATAACTTTGATTAACATCTGAAAATCAGAAAACAAGCTTCACAGAACTTGGATGCCTCTCATTCTTTAAAATGAACTCTGGAAATCATAGAATAAATATCTCTGCATAGCTAGGCCCTAGGCGCCACCAATGCCACAACAAATCCTCTCATTACCCTAAACGCCACTCCTCCAATCTCAATCACCCCTCTTCAGCTTGTACGACCAGCAATGAAGATGGTGTGGGTGGAAGTTAGAAGCAAATATGCAATGAAATGTTTAATATTCTTTTTTCTTCTTGCCTGTTAAATTTGCACTTTGAAATCCCCTAAAGAAACCAGATGAAGTCTTGTCTTGTCTTTTGCATTACACAGTGATTGGGGCATACTCCATTCCCGAGGCTTTAAGAATGCTAGAGTCAATGTGTCAATTTTTTTCAAGCCTGCTTGGAGAAAGGATGAAATGGTGAATCTCTTGGCTATTGTTGCAAAGCATTTTCGTCTGTTTCACCAGGTGAACTTGCGGATCCTGACTTCACATCCCAAAGGGCATCGATATGAACAAAGTCACAAAAATCAATTTGGATTTGTGCTTCTTTACCCATTACCTTCAACTTTGGTTTGTTGAAGACGATTGCATTCAAGTCACCTTTGTATATCATCTAAATTACCCAGAGACCTGAGGAGAGTCCTCACAGTTTGTTTTTGAATTTGCAAGGTTGAAGTAAAGATATTGATTAGGACCAGATTCACGTACTCCTTGTCTCTCCGAATCTGACAATCCATCCAATTTGTACTGGCTGTGAAGAGGATGCCTTTGATATTTCTAGGGTTCCACATTATGATCAAGCCACCAGAATGAGCTGAGGCATCAACTGCAAGAGCAGTCCAAGATTTCAAGTGTTTGGGAATCCAATCTCTGATTTCCTTTCCTGACAGTTCTGATTCCTGGATGCAGATGACATCTGTCTCCTGAATCTCCATCTGCTCCTTTGATAAGCGACATTTGGTCTGGACGAATAGATTATATATACACAAACAAAACAATGTACAAAATTGTTTCTCCATCTCTTTGTATGCAAGTTAACTTCTGTTAAATATATTTGATGTATCATATAACTTTGGTTTCAATTCAAAAGCTGTACTTCTAGGCATAAAAATATGCTGCACAGTTCTTTTAAGTAAGACTGTTTATCTGCAGACACTTCTGCTTCTAAACTCCTTTTTTTAATTGTTTTGAGTCTTCAACTAGGCAGGAATTGTAACTTGAATAATTTTTTTTTGATGACAGCGATGATCATACTAAAAAAGCTATGCAAAAAGATCTCTTTGGTGCCAGTATGGATGAAATTTTGGAGGCAGCAAATTTTGGTTTAGGAAGGAGAGAACATAAAAGAAAGGTGTGTTTTAATCTTTATACATCCATTTACATCTAATGTGCTTGATTATGTGAATAAAACTGAATCTTCAGCAAAATAAGTAGTCTGTAACATTAAAATAACTTATGAAGCTATCTGAGTGGACACATGTTGGAGCATACAGTTTGTGAGCTGTGTTCCAACTAGGCCTTATGTTTCTGTCTTGTTCTCACATTTCTCAACTTTTCTAATCATATTCTGTGTGTTGCAGAGTAAAAAGAGTGGGCGCAGAAGGGGAGAAGGGCCCAAATTAACTCCTGAAGTGACAAGAAAACTAGGTGAAGCAAATCTTCTTTATGCCACAGGTCGTTGTGATGAGGTACATATTGCATAACTTTTCTTTTCAGATGATCTGTGTGAGAATACTTATAAACAGTAAATATTAAAATATGGCGGGAACTAGACATGAATTTTGCAATGACTTGATCTGAAGCAAAGTATTCTGCCACAAACTAAGTAGCAATGAAATTAATTAGATTATCAGATTTATTCTTTTGTGTACACTTGACAGTGAGCACAGCATAACCAACTTTTTCTGTTTTTCATATTAGTGCCTTGTGTCATTGTATTCTGAAGATCTGTGCTTGGATAATATACATAGCTGTTATCTCAAACAAGAAAGACATCTACATTGTAGGAAGTTTCTAATAGTTCCTGTTTGGCTTGATTCTACATTTTTTGATTGAATGCATGTTAAATTTTATATGCTTAAAATTCATTACTGCAAGTTGCCTTCTTGAAAATTGGAAAAAGTTAAATTTTTTGTTTGTGCATATATGATAGTTTTTCTACCTTTCAAACATCAGAGAATTCAGTGATTTGTTTTCTATTTATGTTTGGGTATAAATAGTTCCTGTTTGGCTTGATTCTACATTTTTTGATTGAATGCATGTTAAATTTTATATGCTTAAAATTCATTACTGCAAGTTGCCTTCTTGAAAATTGGAAAAAGATAAATTTTTTTGTTTGTGCATATATGATAGTTTTTTCTACCTTTCAAACATCAGAGAATTCAGTGATTTGTTTTCTATTATGTGTGGGTATTTACATTTTTATTTATCAGTTATTAATTATTGATGAGTGCCTCTTTCTTGTGTTGGTTACTTCAGGCAGTAGACCTGCTGCAAGATGTTATACGTCTTATTCCTAACGTCCCAGATCCCTATCATACACTGGCACTTGTGTACATTGCACTTGGTGATAAGACAAAAGCAATCAATTTTTACATGATAGCTGCTCATCTTACACCCAAAGATTCCTCTCTTTGGAAACGGCTTGCTTCCTATTCTATGTAAGTTATTTTTGTGGTCCATCTAAGTGACATTTTAAACTTGTATTCACATCACTCCATCACTGAAGGATACTAATACCTGCAATTTCATGCTACACAGTTCTCAAGAATAGGATTCATTCTATAATAAATTGTCCATCTTTTTGCGCTACTTATTATATGATCAAATAGGCAATTATTTTGCATAAAATATAAATTTGGCACCCGTGTTCATTCCATTCCTGACTTATATCACACTGTCAAGAAAGCATAGGCACACAACTAATTTAATAGAGCCTATAGCACCTCATAAATTTTCAATTCGTCTGATTATTTTTCCTTCCAAGTTAAATGATTCCATGGGATATTTTTTGCATATTATGATCAAATGTTTCTTTGATATACCACAAATGACTTGGAAATAATTCTATTAATGTTAAGAAATAAGCTTCCTAATAAGCTAACACCAAGCAGTATCGGTTGGGAAGTATTAGGAGTAATTTTTCAAGTTTGAGATCTTATCTATTTCTTAATTATTATTTATGGCAATGAAGTGAGATTATAATAAAAAGTCAAAAGCAAGTTATAAGGTTGCTATTACACAATTTTTTTTGGACAGAGAAGTCTGTTTATTGTTCATGTTACTACATACCCATTTTTCTTCTCTACCTACTGGAGTTTCATGTAGAGTAATATTGTCAACTTCATAGATTTTGCATTTTCTGCCCATACAGCAAACATTGAAAGATCCCTTCCCAAGCCGACCTGATTTCTTCTGATTTATAATGAACGCAGATCAAGATTTTTGTGTGGGTTGCTATTGTTTTCGTTTGATTTCTCCATTACAATGATAATTGAATTTTTAAGCATGAAGCACATGCAATGAAACAAGTCTTGAAATCCAAAGTAACATAAATATGCAGGTCAGATATAAATTTATGAGTCTGATTAATTAAGAACAACAACTACAAATCCAAATCAAATATTGGAAACACCCATAAACAAGAATCTCATACCCAGAATTCCAGCGCTAATCCAAGAGGTGATTTTATGAGAGAATTCAAGTCATATGACAAGGAGAAAGTAACACTAGATCTGTACATGTATGAATGATGAAATTACCCACAAACCTAGCTTCCAGGCTGCGATCTGCGCTTCCAGCTGAGACGATTTTCCTGTAGACAAATCTGCAAATTATTTAATCACAAATCCTTCAAATCTGAATATACAATTTGTATTTTCAATCTGATTTTTACTCCTAGTTGATATCTCCTCAAATCTGATGCAAACTTCCAGACGTTAGCTGCAATTTCACCAAATTTATTGCTGGCGCTGCTATTGGAAATTAAACACTAAACTACTCCAAGGTCAATTCCATCAATCTGACTTGTATTATTGAAATTGAATCTGCATACCAATGATTTATTGAAACCCTATAAATGATCCATTGAAGTGCAAATAGAAACTCTGTATGGATTCCCTTCAATAGTGAACTGGGTTTTTGTCCAATTCACAATTCTCCAGGGAGTTTTCGTTCCCAAAAATCTGATTTGCTATTGAAACTCTTCCTCAAAGCTCAATTCCAAATTGCTGTTGTGAAAATGAATGCTTGAATGATAGAATGATCCCTCCAAATGTTTCTTTATTGGCCTCCAAACCCCAATCGACCACTTTATGGTTTCCACCCTATTTTAATAAAGCTTATTTTAAAATACTCCAATGCCTAAGTCTAATGACCCCTTTGAGGGTCTTATTCATCATTAGCAAAAATACCACCTATTAAAAACAACTTAAACCTCCTAGGGAAGTGTGCCATGGGGCCACTTATTAATATTTTATTATTTTATAGTCATCCCTTTTAATTTATTCAAAATAAAATAATAAAGTAATAACTTCAATCAAGGTTGAAAATCTCGGTCTCGGCAAAAACTCGGCGGAAATATTGGCAATAAATCGGCACTTTTATCGAACATTTGAAAATATATAATTTCTTAAAATATTCTTAAAAAACACATGCACTAAATTTGTAGAACATAATAACATATACTGATTTAAAATTTTCATCATATATAAATCATTGTTCAAGTATCATTGTATCATTATAATATCACAACCGACTTTAATTATTTAACATCACAATAATATTTAAATTTTACATAACTATTATGCAGCTATAGATGTTTTCACATTGATTTAGGATGAATGTCTTAACTTTAATGGATGAGAATGAATGTTTAAACTTTAATTTCGGATGTCCACAGTTCAACAAAGTTTCAAACAATGTGAATGAACAATAGAAATACATAAAGACAGATATACGGGTAGTGCTAAGTA
>MU224600.1:640413-656528 GCA_018584345.1 Thuja plicata
TAACAGAGGAAAGGTGGTATTGATGTTAGTCTGTGAAGATGAAATCACACAAGCTATATGCTTTGTGCTATCCAGAATCGTCAGCAAGGAGGGTGATACAGAAATCTCCCCCATGAATGGCGTTCGTTCGTCGCGTGTGAATGGCGGCTGTGTATTTTGTGTCGTCCGTCGCTTTTTTGGTCCACAGCAGTCGCCTTTTGACGCATTTAATAAACACGAAAACCCTAAAAAATTCATGCGTTTATAATCTGTTGAGTAGTCGCCGATTTTTTTGCAAATATATCGTGATTTTTTCGCGATTTTTTACCTAAAAAATGCCGCGCGAAAAATAAAATATCGGCTGCGATATTTTTGGCGATTATATCTTTTCCCTCTGTGTCGCGCGATATATTGCGATATACGCGATATAATAGCGTGATTTTCAACTATGACTTCAATATTTCAAATTTATTCTTGGATCCATCACCTGAACTCCAAACTGAAAATTAAGTGCTGCCACCAGTCCAAGGGTGATGTCTAAATATAGCAATGCGACTGCTAGTCCCCTCCTAAAAAATAGGACCCCTCCTAAAATTTAGGAAACTGTGTCAAATCATCTGAAATGGCTCAAATTGCTTCCCGGACCATCTCCTTGTTTCCTAAAAAATAGGGATCCCTCTTAAAAAATAGGAGGCTGCCTCAAATTGTCTGGAATGGTTCGTAAAGGTCCACGCTAAGCTC
The DNA here is from genome assembly GCA_018584345.1 of Thuja plicata. Classification (NCBI taxonomy): domain Eukaryota; kingdom Viridiplantae; phylum Streptophyta; class Pinopsida; order Cupressales; family Cupressaceae; genus Thuja; species Thuja plicata. The sequence continues at coordinate 641,134 of MU224600.1, forward strand.
CACAACCCTTGGTTGGGTTCCCTAACCACTCTGCTAACCTATGGGAACCCTTAATTATAGGCCAACCTCTACTGTAGTCAAAACTGCCTAAGGAGAAGAGACATTATAAACATTGTATATGAGTTTTTATTATGATGATCCAAGTTGTGACTAGTCAAATCAATTGAATTTATTTATAGAAGAAGAAATATGGAGAATCAACAAGGTAGGACTTGCATGGAGTAATTTTGAAGAATTGAGTGGAGAATTTTTTCAATCTTTTTGTAATTACAAGTAGAATTTTTATTTGGATAAGTAATTAAAAAAATGGGACATAGTTTCTCAACTACATGTGGAAAAAAATCATACTCTTTGTGGCTGGAATGCTCAACCAAAGATAAGAAAAATAGTCAATGCTTCATGCAACTAATGAAATCACTTTAATCAAATTTTTTGATCTCTATGGATCATTGGCAATTAATGCATCCAAGTAATAGTCACAGTTTTTGTAGTCGTATTCTTTTACTTTCCCATTCTTTTTTCGCCTTTTCTCCTTGATAATTCTTATGTTTCTCATGCTTGATTTGGAATTTCAGTTCTAATGACTGTTTTCTTCATTTCCCATTCCATTTGGCTAGGCCTTTTAAGCATCTGATTTCTTTTTTCTTTGCTGCCCTTGTGACTGCCAATAAATACTTCATTTCTTTGTCTTGCTCAATACCAATCATATTGGCTTATCTTACTTTTGGACATTTGTTGTCATCATGCTCACTAGGATGAGTAGCACGTGCAATTTCTTTTCTTTGTCTGATGTTTTAACTTCTAATAAATACGTTGCTCTGTGTCTTGTTCAATTTCAACCATATTAGTTGATTTTACTCTTGGACACTCATTGTGGTCAACTTTTTATAGTCACAACTACAAGGATCATGCATTTCCATAATTTGGTGACCCGTGTTGGTGCATTGGGACATTCCTTAGCCCCGTGACTCATTTATTGCATTTTCTTTGTTGTATGACATGTCTACGTTTCTCATTGTGCATAATTGGTGTTCTCATTCCTCTAATTCCAATACTAATGTTGTTTGAGTACTTCTCATTTCATTTATAACAGTAATCTCCACTTGAATACTCAATAATTAATATCATGTTAATTCACATTTCAAGTCACGTAGTACTTAATAGGATACACATCTTCTTTGTGCCTTTTAGTTATACTTTAGACACCATACACAGTTCTTTCTGCATGCACGTTTTTGCCTTATTTCTTATTTACCAATTTCAACATTTTTTAGAATAGCATGTAAATTGTCACAATGTTTTCTTTTTGTAGATATCAATACTGTCAAAATTGTTATTTAGAATTTGGGACTCTATTCTTTATTATACCCATATGAAAATTTTCATATTGTGTTAAGTTATTGAACAAAAGTTGCCTGCTCTTATTTCATGAGTCAGTTTCTAAGTCACAATTTATAATTCCTTATCATTAAGCCATTTCTAAAATCTTCTTGTTAGTTAAGTGTTTATTTTGGTATGGTCAATTTTGAGCTGACACATGTGCAAGACTAAAGAAATGGACATGTCAAGAAGATGAATGTGTTGATGAGATGCAGGGAAGAACAATTAAATGCGAGGATAAGTAAATGAATGTCAGGGTTTTAGAGAGTTGTTTCAACGAGGAGAAATGTAATAAAAAGTACAAGGCAATTTTTGGTAAGAAAGATGTAATGTGTGGTTAGAGAAATCATACTGCAATGTCAAGATCAAGAAAAAATGGCTCCAAGAAGCTTTGGTGCCCTTAGGAGGGGTCTAGTGTCGTGTTGGGAGGCAAAATATATTCCAAGTCATAAAAGTTTGCATATTACAATATCAATGAAGAAATAGATCGCCTAAGTTACATCGCTTTTTCACTTATGAGTTTAAGTAAATGAAGAAATAGAATATGGGTGCACTTTTTGATTAAGTGGCAAAAATTCAAACGAGTCACTCAACATCTTGGGTGCATATCCTAGTGGGATAGCCACTTGAGTGACAAAAGTAACCAGAAAAAACTTAAAACAAATTGTCTTGAGTCCCCCTAGTGCGTTCATCATGATTTAAGTGACAATAAAACATAGTGAAAACTTGCTAAAATTGCTCTCCCAACCTAGGAACACCCTAGGAGGTGAGTGTTGTTTAGTCACTTATAGACTAGATAAAAAATGAACTCGTGCTCTCTAGCACGCCGCTAGGCTCATTGGTCTTAAGTTCTCAACAAAAACATGTCAAAAAGTGCTTTAAGTGATTAGGAGCTTTGAAGAGGGTCTTGATGTCAAAATTTGAATGAAGGAATACAAGATAAAGTGCTTTCAAGCACCCTATGTGTTCCTAGGAGAGGTTGGATTTCACAAAGCAGGGTAGGGACATAAGCAAAGATAAAAATCACCTCCTCATATGTTAAGATTTGGGTTTCATCCCGAGAACACCATGGGAGAACATCAAAGATGACTCACAATCTCTTGTTGGTTGTTGACGATAGATACCTCAAGCTCAATCGAAGTTATCCAAGGATTAACACTTGTCTTCATCATAGTTAGGATCTAAGTGCAAAACAATGGATTGTACAAGTTGCCAATTAAGGAATCAAAGTCAGGTCACCAAGATTGGTTGTCATGGTTTTCAGGGCTTCTTTAGAGGATCCATTGTGTTGAGAACAAAGAGCTTCATTAGAGTCATTAGTGTTAAATTGGCTATTTTTAGTTGACACTATTTTTGATAAGCTAGTCATATTGTATAATGTCCCCGTTTTTAGGTGCATTGGAGTTTGAGGGATTAGCTTATATTTGTGACCCTGGTAGGCTAATCAGGATGATTGAGGGGGTCGTGCGGCAAAGTCGGTGGTCAGTTTCCACTTTGGAGGTCTGTGATGCCGGGATTGCTCTTCGTTTGATGTCAGGGTTTCTACTTTTAGTAGGGCACTTGAGCATTGGTGTCATTTAGAGTTGTGGAAACATTTGCAAAGATTTCAGCTTGAGGGACTTACTATTTATAGTAAGTCTATTTTTGGCAGTGTCTATTTGGGGCAGGGTGTCGTAGTAATAGGCTTGGCAGATTATGTACTCGACTTGAGGAGCTTATTGTTGTGGTGGCCATAATTAATTAAGTTCACTGAATTAATTATTATATGAACTTTATTTTATAAAGTCAAGACAATAATTTATCATAATGACTTTATATTTAATGCTATGTCATTAAAAGGGAGGGGAAATATAATGGAGTATTATATTTCAAATAAAAGATACGCAAGTTTCAAATGTTTGAGAGGCATAGTGTTTTTAAGTTATGCAAAGTGTGTATGAGAAGCTGTAGTTCGAATTGCTCGGCGAGAATATAAAGCATTTCGGTGAAGAGGAAGTTAAGCATTCATGTTATGACATTTTTGATTTTGGTTCTTTAGTGGAGAAGTCTTGAGAAAGGGTGTTGATACTTTGAATCAACACCTCCAGCTGGTGAATTGTATCTCTCAGCGGCTGAATATCATCAGTTGAGTGTGTGTTTAAAAGGATGAGGGTTTGAAGGAATGGTTGACGCCATTGAAGGAAGAATAGAGCTGGTGTGATGGACGTTTTATTCATGATGATTGTTTTGATGCATTGTTGGACATGGGACATCTTCTATAGCAGCCACCACCTCTTCTAGGAATTGCAGCCAGCGTTGAAGCTTCTGGAAACAAAGACGGCCGCCATCTTCCCTATTGTTTGCGGCCAACATTGAAGCTGATGGAAGGAAATACCAGGTTACTCTAATAATCAATTTGATTGTATTGGCTATGGTATCGATTTATAACAGCATATGATGGTTTTGATTTCAAATTCATTGAGGATATACAGATACTTGGCGTGATGTTTGTTTGCATAAGGAGTTTTAAATTAATTTGTTTAGCAGTTTGCAGTCATCTTAATTTTGAAAACTTCAACCAAATTTCATATATTATCACAATTTCAAAACAAATATATCTTTTGCAAGTAAATTACGTGAGAGCCAGGCAGACTCTTTACAGTGGTATCAGAGCGGTTTCCTGCCATCCTGGTGGGGTGGAATTTATCGAGCTTAATTGTTTGACTTGAGTGATTGGCACTCTTGTTTTAATTTCAGTCATGGACAGACACAAGAAATCAAGAAAACATGGAAACCAGTTAACTGTTAGACAGTATGTCTAATCTCAAACTGCAGACAAATGCCATGATGAAAAACATGGAGAAATTGAGGCAAACTCAGGAAAGACTTAATGCAAAACTTTCAGATCCTGCAATTGTCAATAAAGCAACAAATTACTTGGTTTCTTTGTTCAATAGGTCCTTTTCACAGAAGAGATATGAGGAGAGACGTGAGATTTTTACAGGTGAGACATCTAGGAATCTCCATGATGATTTTTAAGTAGCTGTTAATTATGGTGGAGATGTTCTTGTACTTAGTGGATCAGCCACTATGTCCTATTTGCACACCTGAGGGTGGAGGTTCTTTACAGGGACATGTGGATGTGCTTGTTTGGTAGATTGTGGCACTGAGTTTTAGCATCCTGAGCCCTCCAGAGTTAGTGACACAGAACATGCTGATGATATGTTCACTACCATTGATGGCAACTTTACATCAGTTGGTAGTAGTACTAGTGATATAGGATCTGATTTTCAGGACAACAATGCTTTATTTGAGCTTGTCGATGATGCCGTGGATAGCGTGAGAATGGAGGATGTTGTAGATACCACTATGGATTCTGACACTTTAGATGATGGTGTTATTTTTGAGGACTGCGAGGAGTATATGAGCTCTGACAACTCTGTTTTTTATGACAACAGTCGCAGTGTGGAGTCAGTGCAGGAGACAATAGTCTTTTCCTATACAGAGGATGTGAGCATGGAGCTACCTAGTGATGACTCATGATTGGAGTGTTACTAAGGAGTCAGGTGATATAGATTCATGCCACAGTATAGGTGATTCTCATGATGACATTGAGTCAGGTATGCAACCGAAGATAGTAGAGGGGTCTCAGTTAGGCAAGTAAATTCCATGACAGAGCCAAGCAAGCTCTTTACATATTCTCAAAATTCTATTTATAGATCAGCTATTTTTAGCTGAAATTATCGATTTTTTAATTTGATAGCTATTTTTATTAGAAATCTTTTTGAAGGATTCTTGATTTAAGGTTTGGTATTTGTGGACAAAATTGTACAATAAGCTTGTTTCTTTGTGTGCAAGCAAACTATTTTTAGCATATAAGTTCTAGTTAAACTTTTAGTTTTGATTATTTCTCATGCAAAATTTTGTAAATGCCTTCTAAATAAGTTCCATATGCACTTAGTCGTTTATGACAAGAATTTGTATGCCAGCTTTGCTGCTGAAAGTTTTTTATGTTTTGAACTAGAATATATATAAATGCAATGAAGTGAAATACAAAACAGAAAAGAACTAAGGGCACAATAATTTTATCCTGGGAAAACCCTCCTACTCGAGGGAAAAACCCAGCCACACTGGAAAATAGATCTCTTTATTGAGTTCTTCAAAACGGATACAATAATCACTTGCTTATGATTGAATACTCTCAACATCCAATCAATAAGCTTTATTCTTAGATTGAACACTTCAGCTATACAAACACAGAATAAACAAAAGCTACAGGTAACTCACAAATACTTGTCATACAGAGAATGACTTACAAACATATATCAATCTTATGCAGATTGAATATACAAAAGAATGTCCTAAGAGTTAAGTTTTGTAATTTATCTCATCGCATATATCAAAAGTTAAAAACTTAGAGCACACATTGAAATGTCCCTAACGGTTATTTTCCCCAAAGTTCCTCAAATATATCTCAGCCGATTTAAACATACAATTTCATGCAATAAACATATTGATTCTACAAAAATAAACCAGCAATATGCTCCAATAAAACCCTTAGCAAATGTTATTGCATTATACAACAACAACACAACAACAATGGAATTACAAACAATCCAACTTGAAATACAATATGCAACAGTAAGATGGGATGACAAGAACCTGGAAGTGCAATGGTGAACTCCGTTGCGAATCCACCTCAGAGATGAACTGGGTTTCCATCCAATCCACCGAGAAACCCTGAAGGTTTCCGACCTCAGATTTCAAAATCGAAAGCTGGAAACTCTCTGGATTCTCCAAGAGAAAATGAATTCATAAACTAAGCATATCTCAAATGAGTCTCCTTTCCTTCTTTTAAAGCAACAACTGTGACTCTTCAGTTTCCCTTCTCTGTCTTTTCATATTCCCACTTTATGTCACTTTAAATTAATATAACCATTTAATAATTTAGTGGCATAGTAATAAAATATGAAATCTTTTGGCATTTAAATGGATGACCAAACGAACTTGGAAGATGACGTGTGACAGCTTGTCGGAAAGCTCTCGGCGATACGTTCCAAGTCCAATGCTGAAATGCCAAGAAACTGAACTCTGTCGACTTACTATAAATAGTAAGTATCTGGAAACCTTGTGGAAAGTGCTCTGATTGGTCTGAAATTGGGATTGCCTAGGACAAATATCATACTAATCCAAGTAAAGCCCTAGTTAGCCCATCAAACCAAGATAAAATGGCTAACGACGCGACAAAAATAATGTGCCCAAAAAAGGGGACATTACAATCCTTCCTTCTCAGAGATTGCTTGCCCTCAAGCAATCAGTACCTGCATGCTGTGACCAAAATGCCTGGATCCCATACCAACCTCAAGGAAATCGCCCCACTCGGCTGCTGTGCTACCTTGACAAAAACGTGACCAGAAAAGTGAAGCCACTCATTACTCCCCCAAAACAACAATGCATCAATCATACTAATACCAGGATCCCAAACAATCAAGTTACTACGATAACCAAATATGAGTGAATCGAAAAGTCTCAAGATGCAATCAAGACACAACTACCCATCATGCCATAAGACACAACTGCCCATCCTGAACCGCTGATGTAGAAACCAAATTGCCCAACAACTGAACTCGCCCTGTCATCCCAATCTGGCGACCAAGACTCATCTCTAGTAACTGGACCTGGGTCCCAAATCTTGCAATCAATCTCATCCTCGTCATGGGGATTGGAAATATCTTCCTCATCTAGCTCAAAAAGGGGATTATCAAATGTCAGATCAACATCCATCTCAAACAAGAATTTGTCAACTAACTGAAAGTGATCCAACTCATAAAGAAGTTCTGGATGATCCAAAGATTTGTTATTTGATCTTTTGGGACAGCTATCCAAGTCATAAGTCTGTTGTATGCTATCAAGTTCTTGAATCACTTCCTGAAAGAACTCAGTCCTTCCTTTGTCGTCCTGTTCTCTGTACTGGCTAGTGGCAACAATCTGATTTCTTGCTTCTTGAAGAGCAATATGTGTGTGCTCCAATGTTTTCCGAGCAACAATAAGCTCTCTATTGAGCTTATTAACCTCATCCCCCTTTTCCCTCAACTGCTTAACATATTTATCAGCAACCTGTAACAGGTAGTCGCGATCTGAAAGTAAACATAGATATTTTGATTTCCAAAGCTCACAAGATGTTTTAACCCCCTGTAAATTAGCAACATAAGATTCACTCCCAATACCATTTTGTCCTCTTTCCATCTGAGCCTTCCTGTAAAGATCTTCAATAATCCTATGAGTGCTATCATGATGCACAAGAGTTGCAATAATGACATCATAACTAACCTTCAGCTGATTCTTCAAAGCATGCTTCTCACCATTGTCATTTTGAAATGCATTGTCTGATTGGTCATCCAAATCATCATTATGCATATGTGATGTGCTGCTATAGAAATCACATGATTCCTCATATCCTTCATGGGTGTTATCATTGTCCTCATAGGCCTCAAACCCATTTGAATGAAGAGGTAAGGTTGCTGTTACGTCATCCAACTGGTTGTCACAATCTTTAACCATATCTTTGTTGATTTCAGCTTCCAAGTTGCTAATGTAGAGTTTTGCATACTCTTTACCTGTGATTATTGATTCTTCCTCCATATTAACTCCCTTGGCTGATTGGAAACTATTTTCCTCTGTACCTTCATCATGTCCTGTAAGAGATGAATTCAAGGTTACCTTTTCATCACCCCTTGGCTGCCATATATCTTCTCCCTGAATAATGCCACAAACATGGTCAAGGGACCCAGTCCCTTGGTATAAAGAACAAATCTGCCCTCTTCTCATTTGGTTGTTGCTCATTTTCGGAGATCCTGTAACTTGTATGCCTACTGATATTCGTTCATTTTCAGTCATAAAATCCCTGAATCTTTCAACCTTATGCTCAATCAATTCTGCTGAGAGCTCATATGCCATGTTTGAGGTTCTTTGTTTCCCTCTCCAGATTGCCATCAAATCCGATTGCAATTGCTTACATATGTCATTGTCCTCTTCTAAGATCAAGGACATGATAGTTTTTATGCAAGCCTTCATCTTGTGTGGATGATGCTTCCTGAAATTACTTAGGAGGCACTGGAATAACCGTTGAATAATCTTATCACAACCAAGATTCAACATGTGAATACAAATTTAGTTCTGGCCATTAATTTCAAGATTTTTGCTTGCTTACCAAAGGTAGGACTTTTATCATTATTTAGTCCACCTAAACTGTCCACAAACAGCTGTAATACCTGCTTCCCAATGTAATTGGTATAAGGTGTAATAGGGGCTGTAATCCGTGTGATCTCACTAAGACATGAGGCAACTGCAAGCCTAACGTCTTTACGTGGATGTTCCATAAACCTGCGTTGGACTAAAGCAACCATTGAGGGCTGCAAGGCCCAATTGAAAGCCTGCAATCAGTCGGGTCTATCTTAGATAGATATGAATCTATCTCTTCCAATTCGCCAAACACACCTCCCATAAATTTCATATTCTGCAATTGCCATCCAAGGCAATATAATCCATTCCCAATTTCATTTTCTTTCTGCAGGTCCCTTAAATGTTCACCTCTAAAGGTGTCATTGAATTCCTTTGAGAGCACCTTCCTTTCCAGATTTTCCATTGTTATATTTTTTTTTGGAATAAAATCTTAATTTCAACAATGTCAAGACAACCGTCCGATAAAGCTGCAATATTCAATCTGAGATCTGAAGTACAACACAAATTGCAATGATAGAAAACCTAAAGACTTGATTTGTTACACAACCAACTGTTAAGCAACAATTGCTTTGTTACTGAGATGGAATTAGATGGTATAGGGGATTGTATGCCTATCACTTGAGAAGTTCTTAATCCTTATATCTGCAGTGTTGCGTTTTTGATCCAATAATCTTCAGTATCCAGTGCATCCTACCTAATCAGCCATGACAGACCACATTGTAGATATTTGCGAATCCTATATCTCAGAAGAATCTGGTTCCTGCAAATTACCGCCAATGGTATTTCTCCCACCAATCTTTTATTCAGTCAATTTTCACAATTAGAATCCCAGTGCCCAGACCATGCAGGATTTCATTCTTTAGCAGTGACTGCAATTCCTAAGCAATTAGAGAACCGCTGAATGTGAACAACAACTGAGGTAATCTTACAACAATGCCCATCATTGGTCCTATTCCAAATAAAATGCCTGTCTGGATTTGTCTCAAGCACACAGAGACTTGAATGAGATGACACAGACACAGTGGGACCTTCATACGTTGCCCATAATCAATAGAACCTGGAAAATTGGCACTATTCTGCTTATTGAAACCTCAGAACCTCCAGAAATTTGGCACTTCCACGTTTTGCGTAGAACTCAGAAGCTCATTGACTGCTGAACAATATCATATTCAGCCTGATTGTAGAATACACAAATATGCAAACCAAAATAGTTTATGGCCCTGCTAGAAACAATGGTGATATCAAAGCACGAGGAGTAATATGCACCAAGGATTCAATGTTTCCTCCAATCATCACTTGTGTTTGCGAACTGTGAGGAAAGTCTTCTTCATGGCTATGGCAGTCTCTACAAAGTGTGAGAGAGGATTATCAAAGGTCGTTAACTTCAAAAACTCCCAGATAGACTCGGTGATTATCTCTAGCAAAGTTAATAAACCTTAGCTCACGAGAACTGTATAACAACTCCTTGCTTGAAACGGTTCACTCTTTACACGGAAAGTCATTTCTGGTAACGTCTGGTTCAACTAATGACAACAACTCATCCAAACTGAACTGAAAAGTGCACGAAATTCCACAAGCTTCAACATAAACGACAAATTTTCAAGATGTGGCTTCTTTAATATCAATTCTGGGACAGTCGTAGATGGTTCCAATTGAAGAACATGACAACATTGATTTCACTCGGCTTATGTCCTCCCGTCAATGCACTTGTTAGTCATATCTAGAGATTTTGGCTTCCAAACAATTGACAATCTTCTGTCAATAAATATTTCCCCTGTAAACTTTTACGCCACACAAGATGAAGAGTTGTTCCCCAGTTAGACGACACACCCCACCGCAGATGCCAACTTCTTTCCCGTTCTTATGTTAAGAGGTTGCCTTTCGGAAGAAGTTACATTAAACATTCAAAATTCCCAATAACCGCTTATCTTCAATACTAACTAAGCTCCCTTAAAAATAAATGTTTCAAACAATAGGAATGGATAATATTTTCCAATAAGCTGGGCCTTTTAATGATGCAAATATAAATCCGCTTCATCAATATCCTTATTTCAACAAAGAAGTTTCAACCAATAACATGGCCCGAAAGTAATATGTCCAACTGTACTGGTTGCTACCGCTTATGAAAACCCACGGGCATCAATAGCGTCCAAAATGAATTTATCAAACCCATGCTAATGAGTCGATATTTTATTTCTTATTTCCTGACGCCATTGCACATGTATCAGGTCCTGGATAAATATTGAGCTCTATCAAAATATTTAATATTTCCTTCTCACTGTAGGCGGACCAATATTGTGATATAATTCACATGAAAAGTTTGGCCAAATTTCATAAATATATCACGCAGCTGAACTTAGGAAATACAATAGCTGACATATCAAACCCTGTTTTCTGTCAGAATTGGAATATGAAATATAAACGGCTTTATGAAAACACATCCCTAAAATACTTAAGATCTTTACAAATCTGTCTTTTGATGAAACCTCATAGGCTGGGAGAACCAACTTTGATACCACTGAAATGTCCCTAATGGGTATTTTCCCTAAAGTTACCTAAATATATCTCAGCCGATTTAAACATACAATTTCATGCAATAAACATATTGATTCTACAGAAGTAAACCAGCAATATGCTCCAATAAAACCCTCAGAAAATGTTATTGCATTATACAACAACAACATAACAATAATGGAATTACAAACAATCCAACCTGAAATATAGTATGCAACAATAAGATCAGATGACAAGAACCTGGAAGTGCAATGGTGAACTCCGTCGCGAATCCACCTCAGAGATGAACTGGGTTTCCGTCCAATCCACCGAGAAAGCTTGAAGGTTTCCGTCCTCAGGTTTCAGAATCGAAAGCTGGAAGCTCCCTGGATTCTCCAAGAGAAAATGAATTCATAAACTAAGCATATCTCAAATGAGTCTCCATTCCTTCTTTTAAAGCAACAACTGTGACTCTTCAATTTCCCTTCTCCACCTTTTCATATTCCCACTTTATGTCACTTTAAATTAATATAACCATTTAGTAATAAAGTGGCATAGTAATAAAATATGAAATCTTCTGGCATTAAAATGGATGACCAAACAAACTCGGAAGATGACGTGTGATAGCTTGTCAGAAAGCTCTCGGCGATACGCTCCAAGTCAAATACTGAAATGCCAAGAAAACTGAACTCTGTTAACTTACTATAAATAGTAAGTATTTGGAAACCTTGCGGAAAGTACTTCGATTGGCCTGAAACTGGGATTCCCTAGGCCAAATATCATACTGATCCAAGTAAAGACCTGGTTAGCCCATCGGACCAAGATAAAACGGCTAATGACACAACAAAAATAATGTGCCCGAAAAAGGGGACATTACACACATATTCGAGATGTAATTTATCAGAACACCTAGATATATCAACAACCCAGAGATCACACTAACTCTCCCCTTCCCGACAACATCCAATTACAGTTTTTAACATTACAAACATGAACCTTTGATCTTCCAAGACACTCGACACTTCACCAAGCGTCGACAGCGGTTACATTCTTTTTGGTTTCATAATCTCATTGATGGCAAGAGTATGACATTTGGCATGCCAGCTAAACCTTTAATGGAGAGATTGTTGAGAGGTAATAATGTACTCAATACGAGCATCCAACATAAGCCACGAGAATGAGTAACCGACAGCGGTAGCACTTTTATAGCAATAACCATGGATGGTGACAGATAAGCATAAAACGATGCCAAGCCATCTCACTGACGGTGCCATGTCATCCTTTCTTAGCGGTGAAGGTGTACATGTCAAGAATAGTTCTCTCGCAGCTACAAGAACTTCAACAAAATTACTATTCGAGCTTTTCATGCTTTTGTGTAGGTGTTGTTTATGTAAATCAAATTCTTTTCCATGAACATGGTTTTTTATTGTTAATTTTAGTAAAGTGTGGTCTTTGCAATTTTTTTTCAGTTTCCTTCATTTGATTGGTTAATTTTGTGTCCTTTGTTTAAACCAGCTGAATCCTTGTGTTGCACTCTGTTAAGTTTTAGGAGAGCTGCAAATGTAATAGCACTCTATATTGTATGTGTTTTCCAAATGCAATAATCTCTCTTTCATTTATATTGGGAATGAGGCTAGCAGAGACATGTCCCTTCATGGGACATGTCTGTTCATTATTATTGAGATTAATATCAGGACAATTGATTATATATATATATATATCTTTAGAGAGGCATGTCCTTGAAAGGACATGCCTCTTCCCATTAATTATAATTTAATTAGTCTTGGAGTGTTTCATCAATCTATTATTAATTTAGAATAATATAATAGATTAATATTAAATATTAAATTTCATATGATTAATAATAATATAACATATATAATATATTATTATTAATCAACATATATTATATATATTCTAAATGATCATTAACATTCCCTCTTAGCTAGGGAGGATGATTAAACAAAATGTGTAGTTGTCTCCCGTGTCAACACTTATGACCCTTACCATAGCTACACAAAACATCAACACTCCCTCTTAGCTAGGGAAGATAAAATTAAATGTAAATCACAATAAGTTCATAAAGTTTGTTCATAAAGTCTTTTATTAGAGATATGGTCTAACCAAGAATATCAGATCTCATGATATTCACCATAACTGAAAGATTCATAAAAATATCATTTCCTAATATTGAGAGCATTGACCTGCAGAATATCAACTTTCAAGATATTCACCAAGTGCTCAGAGTAATGGCCTACGTACATCAAATCTCATGATGTCCACCAAGTACTCAAGAGTTCATAAAGATATCATCTCATGATATCGAGAGCATTGGCCTGCAAAATATCAAGTCTCATGATATTCACCAAGTGCTCAGAGTAATAGCCTGCAGAATATCAAGTCTCATGATATCCACCAAGTACTCAACAAATGTTCATAGGTAATGTGCACTTACCATAAGAACATTCACATCATCTGCTATGATCTGTTTCAACCATCACAAGATGTCTATCACAATAGAAGATGCCATCTATCATGATCTGTTTCAGCCATCACAAGATGTCTATCACAATAGAAGATCATGACCTGTTTAAGGAACTTAATCCACCATGCAAGATATCATCTATCATGATCTGTTTCAGCCATCATAAGATGTCTATCATGATAGAAGATCAAGTTATTGTATGATTGTCCCCTTCCAGTAACTTTAACAAATACAAGTGATAATCATTTGGAAGTCGTCACTTCCTCATGATTTACACAGGGGCAGGCCCATTAAAAACATGGAGTCACACAGATGACATCCACCATGCCTTAGCGCAGAGGGTGGAAACAAGGGATTTCACCTCGAACTTCTCTCACAAAGAAGAACTCATTGAGAAGATATCAAATTTTTTATCTTTTTCATCCAAGATTGCTTAAGATGAACTGTCAGAGTCCCTCTGGGTCTGATATCAATCGTCTTAGCACCTCATCCAAAGTTACCTCTGAAGAGCCAGACTCCCTCTAAATCTGATATCAATCTTCTTTTAATGCAAGAGCATCTCTGGAAAAGATAAAGGCAAATATTTCTTATAGTACATATAGAATTACAGATGATAGAGAGATTGCAATGAGTAAAGAAATGTAATATTCAAGGATAATAGATACTTATCTGCACATCAACATCCTTGACACAAGTTGCTTCAATGAAGGTCCATATACATCAAATCAGAAAACACCTTCTCATATTATTTGAGACATCTCCCCTTTGAATCATCTCCTCACTAAGGATGGTTCAAATGGGAATGTAACATTGGTTATTATTCCCCCCCATAATGTACAATTCCCACTCTTATATTGTTGAACGATTCTCAAGTCTTCTTGTGAAATGACTTGATTGCTCCAAGAGAGGTGACACTCTATAATTAATGCTTTCTTTATAGAAAGAGACACCCTTCCTTGAATACGTTCTTCTTGATCACGATCATAGCAAATTAATATCTCTTTAATGAAAGCTGCTTTCAGGAATTTCACATAGGCCCGTACACAGTCCCTCATAACTTTTGAATCCCACACTTTCTCTTTAATCGCTCCTGTGAGATTCTTCAAAATTTGTTTGTCACCAACATATCCAAAATTCAGAACAATCCAACGGTGGATTTGTGAGATATGGTCCCTGTACGGAGACTGTATTTTCTGAGACAGTCACACATTCACCATCAACAAACTACTCCCTTACATTTGTAGTTTGGCTCTGATACCATGTTAAGTTTTAGGATAGCTGCAAATGTAATAGCACTCTATGTTGTATGTGTTTTCCAAATGCAACAATCTTTCATTCATTTATATTGGGAATGAGGCTAGGAGAGACATATCCCTTCACGAGACATGTCTGTTCATTATTATTGAGATTAATATAAGGACAATTGATTATATATATATCTGTGTTACCGGATTCGTGTCATACACCCCAGATCCGGGTCCGGATTCTCTACCCGGTCCGTGCTGGGATCTGGGCAGGGTCCGCATTTTGGCCTGTGGGTCCGGATGGATCCGTGGCCCGCGGATCCAGACGGACCCACAGGTCAAAATGCGGACCCTGCCTGGATCCAGCACGGATCGGGAGGAGAAAATGAGGATCCTCGAGGATCCCACGCGTATCCGCGCGAATCCACAAGGACCCGCGGCTAGCCAAGATGTAAAGTGGTAAAATTAGACGTTTTTTTTGCGCTGCCCCTTGACCCTGTCTTGGGGGCTTTGCCCCCAAACCCCCATTTAATAATTTGGGGTGGAAAATGCACCAATAAAAGTGGGGAAAA
>MU224600.1:676870-687243 GCA_018584345.1 Thuja plicata
CTGATGACGACCTCGACTCGGTGAATGGACTGTTGCACTGGCAGATGGAAGACTACGAACTCTTTCCGAGTTGCAACATGTTGGGTGTCGCGGAAGACAAGAGCGGAAATGAGTTTCCGAAAGAATATAGTGAACTAAAGGAGGGAGAAGCACAGGTTGATGAAACACCAGCTCATGTACTTAGTAAGGATGAATTAATAAAATATGAAGAACCCACGGTGAAAACAAAGAACTTGGGTGACAACGAGAATCCAAAAAACATTCTGGTTGGAGACGATTGGACCCCAGTCTTAAAGGCGACAGCATTCAAAATATTCATGGAATACAAAGACGTATTCGCTTGGACGTATAAGGACCTGAAGGGAATACCGCAGGAACTGTGTGTGCATCGCATTCCGTTAGTCAAAGGTGCTGTACCCGTACGGAAGCGACCCTACAGAATGAATAAGAATTATGCGGCACGAGTTACAGAGGAAATCAACCGGATGTTGGAGGCCGGCATCATTTTCAGGGTTTAGACCAGTGAATGGGTCTCGCCGATAGTGATCTCACTGAAAAAGGACACCACGCAGATCCGCATTTGTGTCGACTTCCGTTGCCTCAATGCCGTAACAATCAAGGATCCCTTCCCGATACCATTCACAGGCAGCATTTTGGAGGTCGCTGGACATGAGATTTATTCATTTATGGACGGATTCTCGGGATATAATCAAATTTCTATTGCAGAGGACAAATTAAAAACGACATTTGTCGTAGAAGATGGGGTATACCCGTATAACCGGATGCCGTTCGGTCTGTGCAACATGCCGGCTACATTCCAGCGGATCATACTGCACATTTTTGACAAGATGTCTGTAGGAAATTTCAAGGCATTTCTGGATGATTGGTCTGTATTCAGTACGGAGGACGCACATTTGAAGGCATTAGGTGAGTGCCTGGAAAGGTGTTGGAGGGTGAGACTAGAATTAAATCCCAAAAAGTGCCGCTTCATGGTTCCACAGGGTAAATTGTTGGGGCACATAGTTTGCAAGCAAGGACTAAAAACGGATCTCGACAAAGTCAAGGTGATACTGGAGATGCAGCCATCCAGGAACGTCACGGAGGTGAAATCCTTTCTGGGGCACATAGGCTACTACAGGCGGTTCATTAAAAACTTCGCTTAAGTATCATACCCATTGGATCGGTTAACATGCAAAGGAGAATCCTTCAGATGGGAGAAAGAACAGGATGAGGCATTCAAAGAACTGAAGGTACGACTGGCTACGACACCCATCTTGGCATACCCGAATTGGAACGTAGAGTTTCATATTCATATCGATGCATCCAGTTATGCAATAGGAGCAACCTTGGCATAGACGGGTAACCATGAACTCGATCATCCAGTATACTTTGCCAGTCGGTTACTATCTAAGGCGGAGAGGAATTACAACACTACGGAACGGGAAGCATTGGGCATGGTGTACGTAGTCCAGAAGTTCCGACACTATTTGCTGGCAACACCGTTTGTATTTTATGTTGACCATCAGGCTCTGTTGTACCTGGTGAACAAGCCTATTATCCAAGGAAGAATCAGCCGGTGGTTACTCTTGCTACAGGAGATTACATTCAAGATCATTGTACGGCCAGGGAAGAAGCATGTCAGCGCCGATCACCTGTCGCGACTCACCACAGGAGAACCGGCAGATGGAGTGAACGACGATTTTCCTGATGCACAGTTATTCCAGATTGCAGTACTGCTGAAATGGTACACGAGCATTGGAGAGTACCTTTCGACAGAACAGTTCTCGAACGACATGCCACCAAACGAGAGAAGGAAGTTGGTGTTGCGGAGCCGAACGTTCGAGCTGATCAATGGGCTGTTATATAAAATGGGACCCGACCAGATTTTAAAGCGATGCGTCTTGGAGGAAGAAGTGCTGAGAGTACTGAAGGAGGCGCATGAAGGACCTGCAGGAGGACATATGGGACCGGACACGACTGCTCGGAAAATACTTCTGGCAGGGCTATGGTGGCCGACCGTACACAATGATGCCAGGGAATGGGTTGTTGCATGCGATACTTGCCAACGAGCCGGGAAATCATTAAAAAGAGATTTCATGCCGTTGAATCCATCCCACGCTCAGGAACTGTTTGAGAGATGGGGATTGGATTTTATCGGACCTCTGAAGGCGAGTAAGACCAGAAGGTGCAGATACATTATAGTGGCGACCGAATACCTGACCAAGTGGGTCGAGGCGCGCGCACTACCAGACAACTCAGCCATCAGCACAGCAAGGTTCCTGTATGAACAGATTATTACAAGGTACGGAATTCCACTGCAGTTGACAAGTGATCGGGGAGGACAGTTTGTTAACCATGTATTCCGATTGCTCACTACTGAATTCAAAATTTATCACTCGTTCTCGAGCCCGTACTATCCGAGAGCCAACGGTCAAGCAGAGGCCACGAACAAAGTCCTGGTGGCAATTATCTACAAGTCATGTGCGGTCGAAGGCGAAGACTGAGAAGAAAAGCTACCTTCCGCCCTTTGGGTGTACCGCACAGCATATAAGGTGACTACGGGGCATACACCATTTCAGTTGATGTTCAGACAGGAGGCAGTCGTACCTGCAGAGTTCATGATACCGAGTCTACGGATTGCATTGGAAAATAAGTTAGGTGACATGGCAAGCCTGAGGGAACAGTTACATAATCTAAACAAGTTGGAAGAAAAGCGGCTATTGGCACAGTGGGCGACGGAGGTGACACAGAACAGGCGGAAAGCATGGCACGATAAGCACTTAAAACTGAACAGGTTTCAACCGGGACAGTGGGTGTTAAAGTACGACGGTCGGAATGAGATCAAACCAGGCAAGTTCAAAGTCAAGTGGGTCGGGCCATATCAGATCCGGGAGGTAGGTGACAATGGAGCCATCAAGTTATGAACGATGGATGGAAACGAAATACCCGAAGCCGTGAACGGGTCAAAGTTAAAGAGATACCATGAAAGACATGGTCCCCCGCTGACGAACCATTAAGGGAAGGAAAAAAGCCGTAAGTCATGTATATATGTAAATAACGTGTATATATGTCAGTAGAATATAGAAGTTGATAGTGACAAATAGTAAGCAGGAAGAATTGGGAAATAAATTGCGGAATGTTTAGACATTACAGAGGAAAGGATAGCAGAACCATAACCGATATTATAATAATAATAAAAAAAAAAAAGAGAAACAATCATCAATATTGAACAATTCGGAAGGCAAACTTGATATCCGTACGGCATCCACAGTGACAACACTGCTACCGTACGGCATTATGAACATGAGCTATAAAAAGACCGTACGGTATGTCATAAAAGACCGTACGGTATATTATAAATGACCACACGACATGTTATAAGTCCCGTACGATATGATATAAAGACCGTACGGTATATTACAAAGGACCGCACGACCGTATGGTATGATATAAAGACCGTACGCCTTATTTAAATGATCATACGACATTTTGGCAACGCTAAGTATAAACTAAAGGCCGTACGATATAAGGACCGTACGGCTTGACAAATAGGTATTGTGCATGGCATAAACTAAGGACCGTACAGCAAGGATATAGAGCACCATACGGCATTTCCGAATCATGTACTGCATTTATAATAAGAGCTAAGCACCGTACGACATTTACAAATAAGAACTCAGGGCCGTACGACACATTTCAAGAAAGATATAGCGTACGGATTTGAAACTTATACTTCAGTTTGCTATCGTACTACAGGCAAACCAGCTGTGGAGGTGGAAGAATTAACTCGCGTGTTTCAGACCTTCATTATTTCGAACAAGGGGGTTTGTGCCAGGGCCGTACGTCAGAGGGAGAACTATTGATTGTGCAACTACAGCTATCCGAAGGTAACTGACCTAACAATTTCTAGCATTATGCAATCAGCTGGGAAAAGGAACAAGCAAATTCATCAAGCTATGAATCAGTCAGGAGCGCGGCTAGCCAAAAAAGATAAAGGCAAACAGAGGGTTCAGGCACAGACTCAGCCAAATGCACAGGTGACGCCACAAAATGTTGTGTTCGAAGGATTGATTGGGGTGGATTGTAGGAAATGGTGGAATGAGACTCCGGATGACGACCTCGTCAAAGCCAGTATACGGAAAGCGCAGGTTGAGTGGGCAATTCAGATGCCGGTTTTTTGTATCAGAGATTTTGAAGCTGTTTTACGGGCTATGATTGAAGCATATGATAGACACTCTAGGGAGAGCTCCATTCCATACTTGGGATATGATGTTGAGATTTCATTCCGGCCAGCGGACTTCACTAGGGTATTCGGCATACCAGGGTCGGCACAAGGAGGGAAGAAAATTGATAGCAAGCCGTAGAAGATGGATAAGGAACGGAAACTGAAGCTAGTTGAATTGGTCTGCAAGGATCAAGTTCAGCACTTGAAGGATGCACTTACTGACGCCTCCAGGAGTAGAGGGTTGCGGAAATCTGATATCCGAGAGGGCCATTGGAGATGCCTCATGGACGTAGTCAAGAGTCGGTTGACAGGATCTAGTAGGGCATCAGACATTTCCTTTCCGTTGGTGGGCATGATGAACGGACTGATGAACGGGAGGGTTTATGACTGGGCTTCTCTTTTGGCAATGCGCATGGATGAATTCATGACCTTGCAGCATAAAACGTTTTATATGCCGCACTATGCCATCGGACTCTTCCTGGAGGCAACTGCGAGGAGGATACCATGGGACAAGTTAGAAATTCAGCCACGTCCGACAGTACTTGGCGAACCTCCAATCATGCAATGGAGGCATCTTGACACCCCCGGAGGACAGAAAGGCATTGGTCAGAAGAGAATGTGACAGGAGATAGAGGACTCTAGGAACACAGATAGTGGACGCCAGGATACGTCTTCAAAGGAAGATGACCCTGAGGATTCGGAGGAAGTGGAGCAGGAGGAGGAAGAGGACGACGATGAAGTTGGGGTAATTTCAGCAGCCCCACTTCGCTTTCCACGACAGCTGACAGCTACATCACCTTTTCCATCCTTTTCAGCACCGCCGGTAGTTACAGTAGCGGTACCCTGGCAGCACGGGGTACGTCCTCCCCAGTCCGACCCATCGCACCGCTTGTCCACACTATGGCAGATGTGCACATTCCGGGTTTTGGGCAATTCAGGCAGCCGGTGTTGATGCAGCCAGTCAGCATACCTCCCGGTTCCCGCACAGTAGCAGCCGCAGGTCCAGCCACGCACGCAGGGGTTGCCCAACCCTCGGGAAGCCACACGCCAGCATCATCGGCCGAGACGCCTACGGAAGGGAGAGATATGGCAGCACAGGAGCCAGTGTCAGTAAGTTTGCAGTAGCCCCCTCCTGTCGTAGAGCCGACACCCAAGGAGGGAGAAGTTAGTCAGGGAGGTGCACAGGAGCAGGTCCGCCTCGAAGTGATTGGGACAAATGCTGTAGTCACTATATCGGATGCTTTACTGGAGGAGGCAGCAGGCCAGGAGGCGGATATGAGTATACCGGAGGCGAAACCAGAGAGTTTAGCCAGTCGGGCGAGTGAGTACTTGCGGAGGCGATTACTTGCCTCTGTGGCTAGAGGTTCGTCTATTCAGTCCCCGATGAGAGACGACCCCCAGTTGGAGGGCAATTGGTCAAACAGTGAGGTAGTTGAGATACCGGCATCACCGGAGGACCAGAGTGCAGCAGCAGAGAAAGTGGTTGCAGAGGTACAGGTGCCAGACCCTCTAGCAGAGGAGAAGGATAGGGATGTTCGTACATGCCTGGCTGACATTACGGAGAGAAGTAGGGTCTTGGCGGAGCGCGACATGTACCTAGCAGAGTTAGTGCTCACAGAGAGGAGACGAGCAGAGGCTGGGGTGGGAGCTCGGGTGTTGGCCGAGAAGGCTCGGGAGGAGATGGCCGCCCGACTCGCCACCCAGCAGGCAGCATGGGAAGCAGAGCGGATAGCACTCAGAGCACAACTTGAGGACATCGTGCGGGAGAAGCATGAGGTCGCTCAGCAGCTAGTGGCAGTAGAACAACACCTGGCAGCGACCGTCCAGGATAGGGACACAGCAAAGAGAGCTCACGATTAGAAGGAAGCCGAGTGCCAGGAGGTCTCGGTATTGCTGAAGGGGTTAGTGGAAGAGAACTCCCAGCTTAAAGCGGACCTGAAGGTCAGAACAGAGCAGGTGTATCAGCTGCGGCGCAGCCTGTCTTCTCAGTCTTAGACACAGCCGTGAGTTCATAAGGACTCTAGGTTGTTATTTTTTGGTACGTCGTCTGGAGACGACTTTTCTTTTTTTGGGGGGGATGATGTAGTCGGCAAATACTGTATCAGCCGACGGGTAGACTAGTGTCATGTAGCCGACAGGACCTTCAGGAACTTTCCGGAAGGCCTCCAGGATTAGTATATATACACCCTTTGGGGTCATTGTAATCATCATCTGAAGCATAATGTAATGTCTTGGCATATGCGAATAATAGGAGTTCTGCTGTGCTTATCTATTGTTTGTATGGTAAACATATATAGCATAGGAAGAGAGCGGAGAACCCAAACAAAGAAGACAAAGATGTAAAAATATAAATATGTACATATATGCATATGTATATATGTATCTATATACATGAGACCAGAAGTAGCTAAACCAGAAAATCAAAGACCAGCAAGGAGATAGAATACTCGAAGGAATAACGAAATATTGACAAGGACAAAGAGGATCCAGAAACGAAACTGAAACCCCATATTCAACTTAACCCAATCCTATTCTATATCGTCAATCCTTACTCCGTCAGCCCCTAAATTAGCCAAGTTGTCAGTCACCCCATTGCTTTCTCTATATATATGATTAATAGTATAATGCTTGAAGAGTTTTAGGATCTCCATAGCTCTTTGAACCAAACCATTCAGCTTCCAATTCGGAGTTTTACCACATTTGATAGCGTTGATCACTATGGCCGAGTCACCTTCTATTGCATCATGGTCCAAATGCAAATTCTTGCATGGTAACAAACCTTACACTAAGGCAGTGAATTCTGCAAAATTATTAGATTCTAATCCTATTGGTCTGCCCAACCTTGCTTTCATTTTACCTTCCCAGTCATGTATACAACATCCAATTCCAGCCACTCCAGTATTACCTCTCGAAGCCCCATCAAAATTGAGTTTCATCCACCCTGTCTGTGGAGCCTCCCACTTACACTCTAATCTCTTTGAATTCTTTAATTCTGTGTTGTTCCCAATGACCTTGACGCCGTTCTTGCTCTCTGATGCAATGTACGAGTAGAAACATATTACTGCTCCTACATTTGCTGAATTGTCTGAACTTGTTCTCACATACAAAGTAGCAGGCATTGCAATTGCATCGTCCTCAGGAACACCCCAAAGCTTGTTGAACTCAATTCAGTACTTGATATTTTTAGGCTCTATGTTAAGTTTTAGGATAGCTGCAAATGTAATAGCACTCTATGTTGTATGTGTTTTCCAAATGCAACAATCTCTCTTTCATTTATCTTGGGAATAAGGCTAGGAGAGACATGTCCCTTCATGGGACATGTCTATTCATTATTATTTATAAGAAAGGACATGCATCTTCCCATTAATTATAATTTAATCAATCTTATAATGTTTCATCAATCAATTATTTATTAAGAATAATATAATAATTTAATATTGAATATTAAACTTCATATGATTAATAATAATATAACATATGTATTATATTTTTATTAATCAACATATATTATATGTATTCTAATGATCATACGATTGAAGCTACAAACATTAACACTCCCTCTTAGCTAGGGAGGATGATCAAACAAAATGTGTAGTGGTCTCCTATGTCAACACTTATGACCCTCACCATAGCTATACAAAACATCAACACTCCCTGTTAGCTAGGGAGGATAAATCAATCCAATGTCAACACTTATATGATATTTGACAACATAAATCATATGATGTAAGCAATAAAAGCATCATCCTCATGATGTAATCAATAGAAATATAGTCTCAAGATGTGGATTGCCTCCATCGATGATTCTATCCACAAGCTCTCAGGTGGATTGCCTCCATTGGCGATTCTATCCACAAACTCATGAGCTTTTAGAGTGGATTGCCTCCATCGGTGATTCTATCCACAAGTTCTCGGGTGGATTGCCTCAATCGGCGATTCTATCCACAAGCTCTCGTGTGGATTGCCTCCATCGGCAATTCTATCCACAAACTCACGAGCTTTAGAGTGGATTGCCTCCATCGGCGATTCTCTCCACAAACTCACGAGCTTTAGAGAGGATCGCCTCCATCGGCGATTCTAGCCACAAGTTCCCGGGTGGATTGCCTCAATCGGCGATTCTATCCACAAGTTCTATCTATTATGATTTGTTTTAGCCATCACACGATGTCTATCACAATAGAAGATCAAGTTATTGTAAGATTGTCACCTTTCAATAACTCTTACAAATACAAGTGATAATCGTTTGGAAGTCGTCACTTCCTCATGATGTACACAGGCCCATTAAAAATATGGAGTCACACACATGACATCCATCATGCCTCGGTGCATAGGGTGAAAACAAGGGATTTTACCTCGAACTTCTCTCACAGAGAAGAAGTCATTGAGCGATATCAATCTGTTGATCATCCAAGATTGCTTAAGATGAACTGTCAGACCCCTTCTGAGTCTGATATCAATCGTCTTAGCTCCTCGTCCAAAGTTACCTCTGAAGAGTCAAACTCCCTCTAGAAACAATTTCTTGTGCTTCTGTCCTGAAGGTATGTCAGAGAGAGATTACAAATAGCTTATAAACTAAACTATGTCATACGGAAATACCAAAGATAGAAGCATACAAGAGTTTACTAGCCAATATTATAGCATAAATTTCAAACTCAATAATTCATGTGCATTAATAAAACATGGAATACTTATCAACAAACTACTCTCTTACATTTGCAGTCTGGCTTAGATACCATGCTAATTTTTAGGATAGCTGCAAATGTAATAGCACTCTATGTTGTTTGTGTTTTCCCAATGCAACAATCTCTCTTTCATTTATATTGGGAATAAGGCTAGGAGAGACATGTCCCTTCATGGGACATGTTTATTCATTATTATTTATAAGAAAGGACATGTATCTTCCCATTAATTATAATTTAATCAATCTTATAATGTTTCATCAATCAATTATTTATTAAGAGTAATATAATAATTTAATATTGAATATTAAATTTCATATGATTAATAATAATATAACATATATATTATATTATTATTAATCAACATATATTAAATGTATTCTAATGATCATACGACTGAAGCTACAAACATTAACACTAGCAAAAATTTACATGGATTCACACCATGTCCTTTTTAAAAGAGGAAGTGTGCATTAACTCTAGTGATGCTCCCAAACCATCCCTTACTACAAATGTTGCATTTCCATTTTATTGTGTCACCACCTGATGGGTTTGGGATTATTGTTCTTGTTGCAAATTGTTTGAGAGGAGACTTGGGATCATAAGGACCCCTAGCAAACTATGCCAAAAGATGGGAGGAGCAATCCATAGAAGCTGGTGCACTAGCCATGAAACTAGTTTGGGCATTCAGATCAGCCCCATCCATGGTCAATCTCCTTAGGCTCAACCTCATATTCCGATTGACTTCCACCTTAAGACTGAATTTCCATCTCATCTCAACTCATATCATGACTATGAGAGCTCATTGTGACATTGCATTTCACAAAATGAAAATAAATTTAGTAAGCAACTAGTTTCAGCCTACTTAGAAAATTAAAAAATAATTTTTTTATTTATTTTAACCATAGTAACGAGAAGCGCCACTTAATCACCGGAATTGCCGATTCAGCGATTCGGTTCACCCTCCCCAATTTTTTTTGGAGCCGGTGAATCAGATCGGTGGTTTTTTGGCATGAATCGCCTGAATCGCCGATTCAGGCGATTCATCCAAAAAATCGCCTGAACCACATGCATGAATCGACAATTAAGAAAATTCAAATAAAAGATATCTCTTATGTATGAAACTAATATAGAAGATAAGATATGTGTAATGACCCTTACTATAAAGGCCACTAAAATCTCTAATGCTGGACTGAGTAATTTCGTCAAACACTTTCCCTGCAACCTGAGTTTGCTGATGTCTGCTTGTTTTGATATGATTGTTTGGTACCAACGATGTTTTAATGATTGCAAATGATTACTAAGTAACTATTAGAAAAGCTAAATGATATGTAACTTCTTTTGATCTCCTTTTCAATGCAAATACATGAAGTTCTGATATGAAAAGTACTCCTACAGCCAAGAGGCATTTTCACAAACACTTGGCATGCAACCTATATGCTGATAAGCACATCTACAGTCATTGACAT